>PISX010023774.1:0-29153 GCA_004024625.1 Mellivora capensis
TTGAGGGAACTAGCTAACCTCAAAGAGGTGTTCGAAACTCTTGAGTTACAGTCTTCTTGTCCCTTTTTGAACTTCCAACACTATCCTATTTTCAGAAGGAACAAATTGAAGAGGATTAGAACTTTCTGGCTCTCAGGTAATCATGTCCTGGAATAGTGCTGCCGCAGCATTTTCTTTAGAAATATTTAAAAATAAGGTAGATGAGAGGTGCCAGGGTGGCTCAGTTGGTTAAACATCTGCCTTTGGCTCAGATCATGATCCCAGGTGCCCCCAAGTCTGACTCCCTGCTCAGTAGGGAGCCTGCTTCTCCCGCTTCCTCTGCCTGCTCCTCTCCCTGCTTGTGCGTGCACTCTGTCAAATAAATTAAATCTTTAAGAAAAAGATTTAAAGTTAAAAAAAATAAACAAGGTAGCTGAACTCCCATTTGCTAGACTAGATGAGTTCTGTGATACCATGTATCAGAAATATATTTTGAGATTATCAATTTTCCTTTCTTCTTTGCTTTTGACACACTCATCTTAAGTCCACTTAACAAAGTGTGTGCACAAATTTGTGTACATACGTACATATGACTCTCACAGTAAAAAACAAAGAAAAATATATTCTGAAAACCTCTGGTTGAGACCATTTATTTAACAGGTGAGTAAACAGAATCAGATAATAGAAAAACCATTTTGCGCAATATCTAGCCAGTTGCCAGCTGTGTGAGAGGTGGATTCTGTGCATTCAGATTGCACAGTTTACAGAAACTTGCTTTTAGACTCTGGGAACCAAACTGAGGGTTACAGAAGGGGGTGGGCAGGAGGATGGGGTTACCGGGTGATGGGTATTAAAGAGGGCACGTGTGGTGATGAGCACTGGGTGTTATAAGCAACTAATGAATCATTGAACACTACATCAAAAACTAATGGTGTACTCTATGTTGGCTAATTGAACATAATATAAAAAAAGAAAGAAACTTGCTTTTATACATGGAATGGCTTAGAATTGGTGGACTCATCATCCAGAAACTTGTACTGTAGTGTTCTGTTGTTGTTAAAGAAAGATGGTGCTTTACTTTGAGAAAGACCTGCACTTTGCTCATGGAAGCAAGATTGGAAGGGGTACACCTTGTGAGTTACTCAGAGGTGGTTATGTGAGGTGGAAGGAGGGTCATCTCTTGTACTATAGTTTTTTGGAAGCAATGCTATTCCCAGCCAAATGCACAGAGGCACATGACATTGAGGCAAAGCCAACTGAAGGAGGAGGGACAGCATGTATTAAATATACGTATCTATAATTTAGACCATGAGTAGCTCTGTCCAGTCCTAAAACATTTCCACCTTTACTAGAGTGGCCATGCTTCCCAGTTTGCCTGGGGTAATTCTGTTTGATCCCTGTTGTCCTGGCATGATTAACTTTCACTTAAAAAAGTATTCCTGGTGGGGCACCTAGGTGGCTCAGTGGGTTAAGCCTTCGGCTCAGGGCATGATCCTAGGGTTCTGGGATCGAGTCCCGCATTGGGCTCTTTGCTCAGCAGGGAGCCTGCTTCCCTCTCTCTCTCTACCTGCCTCTCTGCCTACTTGTGATCTCTCTCTGTCAAATAAATAAGTAAAATCTTTAAAAAAAAAAAGTATCCCTGGTTAGACAGTACATTATTCAGCCACCCTCACTATCAATGTAGTGGGAATGACACTATATCTTTATGTCACCTTAAGTTCTTTACACTTAATAGAAGTATGATTTAGAGATCAAAAACCTCAAAAATCTTATTGTCCATTGCAAACAGGGAGTAAGGCAGGATATGATGGATGTGATGGAGATGATGTAACAGAGTTTGAAAGGGAAATCATGAGGCCACCAAAGGCAAATTCCTTCCACCTTCCAGTGGTACCAGAGCCAGTGTTCAGTGTGCGACTAGTCACCTTGCAGGTGGTGTGAGGCCAATGGAAGGTTTGTTGCTTAACTGCTTTTTTTTTTTTAAGATTTTATTTATTTATTTGACAGACAGATATCACAAGTAGAGAGGCAGGCAGAGAGAGAGGAAGGGAAGCCGGCTCTGCGCTGAGCAGAGAGCCCAATGCGGAGCCTGATCCCAGGACCCCAGGATCATGACCTGAGCCGAAGGCAGAGGCCTTAACCCACTGAGCCACCCAGGAGCCCCGCTTAACTGCTTTGATGAAGAGGCAAATGCATCCTCATGCTCTATGCTGAAAGAGCCAAATTTTGAAGTACTATCAAGGCCTCAGGAACTTTCTTCTGTTCTTTAAAAAAAAATTGGTCAGTGTTTTGATTACTTAGAGTCTTACCCTTTTAAAATAATTAATATGTATTCAGAATTCCCATCTCCAAGCTTATATTTTCTTTACAATTTATGTTGAAGAACTTGTGTAGGCTTAACTGTAGAGTTTCTTACATTAATCCTGGTTAACATGTACTTCTGCCCTGTATATCTCTTGTAATTTGGCAGCTGGATCCCAAAACCTGATCAGACTATAGGTGGTATTGCTATCTTTCATCAAGATAAATACTGTCCAGACCATCATTTTGTGATGTTAGCAGTCATTCACGTTCATTGCCTAATTCAGAGGTCTGTAAACCTCTCTGAGCCAAATCGGGTCCAACTGCTGCGTCTGTAAGTAGTTTTATCAGAATGCAGCTGTGGACATTTGTTTATACATTGTCCATAGCTGCTCTTTCTCTAATAACAGAACTGAGTAGTTTTGATTGTGGCCATAGGTCCTGCAAAGCCTACAATATTTATTACCAGCCTCTTTACAGAACAGCTTGCCGGTCCCTGGACTAATTCATTCATTAGTGGTTTCAATAGCAATAATGCTTTTCTTTGTTTGTGTGTGTGTGTGAGATCTTTTAAAATACTAAATACCTCCAGAATTCATACTGATACTTCCAATTTTAATGTAGGATTACAGGATTTTTACTTAAACTCTTTTATATTTTTATATCCTTTTTTAAACCTTAAGAACTCTGGGTCGCAAAAACACAGGGATGATTGGATTTTTTTCACTTGAGAATGTATATTTTTTTTTTAGTTGAGGTATTATTGACATTCAACGTTATATTAATTTCAGATGTATAATGTAATGATTTAATACTTGTATCTAGTACTGCAAAATGATTACCATAATAAGCCTAGCTAACACCTGTCACCACACAGAGAATTTTTTTCATGTTGAAAACTTTTGAGACTGACTCCCTTAGCAACTTCCAGGTTTGCAGTACAGTAGTATTAACTATAGTTGCCACACTGTACATTACATCTCCATGACTTAATTTATTTTATAATTGGAAATTTGTACCTTTTGACTGGCTGTACCCGTTTTGCCCATCCCCCATTTAGCCCCCTCTGGCAGTCACCAATCTGTTATCTATAACGATCAGCTTTTTTTCTTTGAAGATATTTTTGAGAGATGATTAAATTTTAACATTTCATAATTACTCATCTGTTTAATGCCATATTATATTACAGTTTAGTAATAATTATTTTAGTAACTTATTAATAAATTAATGCATGATATAATATATAGCATATAATAGGAAAATATCAGTAATAAATAGTTTCTGTTTAATAATAATAAATCTGTCACCAACAATATGATTACAAAAAACAAAATTACATTTTTTAATATGGTATTTACATTCTTGTAACATACTTTTTCTCTACCTTTTGAGTTCAACTATGTCCTTACTATAGGACATATAGAGAACAGTTTTCTGCCTGCTGGATCTATTTCTGATGGAGGTTGTCAGATTCTCCAACTATAATAGTGGATTCATCTACTTCTGCTTCTCCTTGCAGTTCTGTCAGTTTTTGCCTCATATATTTTGACATTCTGTTGTTTGGTGTACATACGTTGAGGATTGTTATGTCTTTTTGGAGAATTGATGCCTTTATCATTATGTCATGCCCCTTTTTATCCTTGATTAACTTTGCTTTCTTTGAAGTCTGCATTATCTGAAATTAATAGAGCTACTTTTGCCTTTTTTAAGAATTATTTTTAGCATGGATAATTTTTCTCCATCCATTCATTTTGATCTAAATAAGTCTTTAAAGTGGGACCTTATGAATAATATATCATTGGGTCTCGTGTTTTGATCTACTCTTATTCTGACAATCTCTGTTGATTTAAAAATTGGTGTATTTAGACCATTGACGTTTAAAGTGACTATTTTGTTGGATTAATATCTACCATATTTGTTACTGTTCTCTTAGTTGCTCTGGTTCTTTGTTCCTATTTTTGTCTTCCTCTCCTTTTCTGACTTTTGTTGTTTCAGTTGAGCATATTATATGATTCCATTTTCCTCATTGCTTGGCTTATCAACTATACTTTTTTGAAAGGCTTTTTAGTGGTTGCCCTAGCATTTGCATTATACATTTACAACTAATCCAAGTCCATTTTAAGAGAAGGAATAAGTCAAAGTAGAATTAAAACTTTTATTTTGCTTGTTCTCAAATGATCTAATGGATAAGTCAGTTAAAGGTCCAACTCTTGGTTTTGGCTCAGGTCATGATCTCAGGGTCCTGAAATTGAGTTCCATTTCAGGCTCAGTGCTCAGCTGGGAGTCTGCTTGAGATTCTCTCTTTCTCTCCCTTTGCCTTAACACCCCCTTTTAAATAAATAAATAAATAAATATTTAAAAAATCATAATAGCAAAAATGTATTTGATTAGGTGTGTGTGGGTGTGTGTATATATACACACACCCACACACAAACTTATGTATAAGTGAAATGGATAATAGCAATGAGATGAGATCCATAAATGAATGAAATGAGATCCATAAAAGAGAAGGAAGGAATTAGGATTATTTTGTAATTAGAAAGTGGTTACAGTACCCATGAAGCAGTTCTAATCCTCCTTCTCTGATGCTTTTCCTTTCTTTATGTAGACTCGGGTTTCTGATTTGTATAATATATGTATAATATATAGAATATGTATAACATAAGGAAGAACTTTTTTTTAACATTTACTGCAAGGCAGGTCTGTTGGCTATAGGTTCCCTTAATTTTTGTTCATCTGAGAAACTCTGTTTTTCCTTCTTTTGAAAGGTATTGTCATCAGGTACAGAATTCTAGGTTGGTATTTTTGTTTCTCTCAGCACTTTAAATATTTCACTCCACTTTCTTCTTGCTTGCCTGGTTTCTGAGGAGAAGTCAGTATAATTAATATCTTTGCTTCTCTACAGGTAAGATATTCCCCCTCCCCCAGGCTTCTTTCAGAATTCTTTCTTTCTCCTTCTCCTCCACCTCCCCTCCCCTTTAGTCTCCACCCCCCTCCTCCACTGAAGTGTTATTGACATAAAGTGTTATATTAGTTTCAGGTGTACAGCACAATGATTGAACAACTCTACTCGGTGCTCACCGTGATAAGTGTTGTCACAATCTGAGCATTATTGCTTTCCCTTTGTTTTTTTACTATTTGAATATAACTTGCCTAGCTGTAGTTCTTTGGGGGAAATTTACCCGCCTTTGAGTTCTCAGAGTTTTCTGGATCTGTGGTTTGGTGTCTGATGTTAATGTGGGGAAATTCTCGATTACTGTTCTTTCTTACTCTTTTTTCTCTTTCTGGTATTCCCATTATATGTGTGTTGCACCTTCTGAAGTTCTCCCACATTTTTTGGCTATTCTGTTCCTTTTTTTTTTTTTTTTCAGTCTCTTTTCTCCTTGCCTTTCCATTTTGGAAAGTTCTATTGAGATACCCTTAAGCTCAGAAATTCTTTCCTCAGCCATGTCCAGTCTATTAATGGGTCTATGGAAGACATTCTTCATTTTGCTATAGTATTTTTGATCTCTACTATTTCTTTATGATTCTTTCTTAGAACTTTATCTCTTTGTTTGTCTGTATGCTGTATCCATTAGAGCCCTGAGCTTATTAACTATGGTTGTTTTAAATTCTCAATCTGATAATTCCAGCATGCCTGCCAGTTGAGTCTGGTTCTAATGCTTGTCCTGTCTCTTTAAACTGTTTATTTTCCTTTTAATACACCTTGTCCTTCTTTCTTGATATCCATACATGATACACTGGGTAAAAGGAACTGCCATAAATAGGTCTTTACTACTGTGGTGGTTACATGTGGGGGAAGAGGAAGTGCTCTGTAGTTCTTTGATTAGGTCTCAGTCTTTTTTAAGCCTGTGCTTCTGAAATGTGAACTTCCCATGTATTTACAGCTTTTTCCCTAGGGAGACAGGATGACTAGAGTGAGAGGGCATGGGTAGTTTCCTTTTGTCAGTTAGGTTAAGCTTTGATAAAGCCCCAATAGTTTAGGCTCTGGTAAAATAGCTTCTCCTAAGGACAGACCATTTTACAAACAGAATGCTCTGGAGTATTTCAAAATGGTTCCTTTTACCTTCTTCCTGGTAGAGGCACAAGGGGATTTTTTTCTGATATTCATGGTAAGAACCTGGTTGAGCCCTAGAGGTAAAACTTACAACAGTATGGTGGCCTCTCTGACTGGAAACCCCTAAATTTTTTTTTTAAGATTTTATTTATTTATTTGACAGCGAGAGAGAGATCACAAGTAGGGAGAGAGGCAGGCAGAGAGGTGGGGAAGCAGGCTCCCTGCTGAGCAGAGATCCCGATGCAGGGCTCAATCCCAGGACCCTGGGATCATGACCTGAGCCGAAGGCAGAGGCTTTAACCCACTGAACCATCCAGGTGCCCCACCCCTAAATTAAAAAAAAAAAAAGATTTTATTTGTCAGAGAGAGAGAGAGAGCACAAGCAGGGGTAATGGCACAGTAGACAGAGAGAGAAGCAGGCTTTTTGTGAGCAAGGAGCCCAATGTAGGACTCAATCCCAGGACCCTGGGATCCTAACCTGAGCTGAAGGCAGATGCTTAAATCTGAGCCACCCAGGTGCTCCACCCCTAAAGTTTTTAACTTTAAGATTCATCCAGTCTGAGATCCCATTAAAATTACAGTTGAGGTATCCTACCCAGGTACAGGTTCCCATAGAGCCTCCTACTTGGAGCTTTCTGCTCTGTCAAGTGTGACTCTCTGTAGCTCCCATTTTGTACTTCAGTTTTGGGGATAGCTGTTTTCCCTGTTACATCACTTTGATGGATATAAGAAAAGTTGTTTACTTTTTACTTTGTTCAGTATTTCACTTGTTGCTAGGACAGAGAGATGACTTTCAAGCTCCTTACATGCTGGACTGGGAACCAAAAGTCTTTTCCTTTAATTTTCATCCTCACTTAGTCTTAAACTGTAAGTAATCTGTAAGTAATAATCATCACAATTACACTCTACTAATTTTGGTTGTCTAAATATTTTTCTCTGAGATTCTCAGAATGAGCACGTGAGGTCAATATCCCCTAGTTCTTACATATTGTTAGTGGTTTGTATCTTTTATTTTGAAAATTAGATTTTGCTAGTTAAAAGTTCTTGGATTACATCTTCTTTAGTATCTTAAATATGTTTTGCCATTTTATTCAGGAATATCACATTGCTGACAAAAAGTTTAATAGTAACTCTGGCTGGCAGACCTTAGGCGATCTCCAGTACCAATAATTTTTCCTCCTATTATCTGTGTCTTTATTTAATCCCCTTCTCTTGAGTGTGGATAGGCCCTGTGACCTGCTTCCAGCCAATGGAATATGGCAAAAATGATAAGAGGTTGCTTAAATAAGATGCATCTTGGCAGATTGAGGGAAGAGTCTTTTTTTTTTAAGAATTTATTTATTTATTTGAGAGAGAACAATCACAAGTGGCAAGGGGAGGGGCAGTGGGAGGGGGAGGAAACAGACTTCCTACAGAGCAGGGATCCCTAGGACCTGGGGCTTGGTCTCAAGACCTGGAGATCTTGACCTGAGCTGAAGGCAGATGCCCATCCGACTGAACTACTCAGGTGCCCCAATTCTTCTTGTGTTTTTGTTTTTGGCTTTGAAGAAATAAGTTTTCATATTGTGAGATGGTCTACAGAGTGGGCCACCTGGCAAGAAACTGTAGGCAGCTGAGAGAGACCCTTGCCCAATAGCCAGCAAGAAAGCAAGGATTTCATTAGTAGAACCTCCGGAAACTAAATTCTGCTAACAACCTAAGTGGGTTTGAGAGCATTTTTTCTGCCAGTGAAGCCTCCAGTTTAGAACACAGCCTGGTCTCTATCTTGATTTCAACCTTGTGAGACCCTGTGCGGGACTAAGGTCTTTCAGAGGAGCCCACTATACCCTTGATCAAATGCTTCTGAAGCAGGTGTGGCCTGATCTGGCAGGCAGAGTACTTTTTTGGTTTGGTTGATGAGACAGCTTTCAATTTGTCAAGGACTTGGACTAGATTTGGCCTATCTGTGCTGGCTTCAAAGATAATTAGTGTTGTTCTGCTTTCTCTTAGTAAAGATTGGCCCAATTAGAGGCAGGCTGATTTTTCATTTAATTTGCTGGTGAAAGTCACTAATAACTTAGTGGAAATTTAGGTTTTGGGAAATTAAGCTCTGTCTCATGCCCAGACTTTATGATTACCATATAAACAAGAAAAGACTCCCAGCTAGGTTGGACCTAGTCAAGATGTTTAGGGGACTTAATAGGTTACAAATTACCTGGAAAATTCTGTCTACATTTTATCATGTGCATGTTCACCACAGTAGTTATGACACTAACTAATAATTAAATCTGAAAATTTAGAATGTGTTGTAGATCCAGTTCAAATGATGAGGCATTGGTGTTGTATAGGCTGCCTTTTGTTCAGTTCTGAGATGCAGTACAATCTTAGTAGTGCAAGGGTCCCCTGAGTTTGAGACCTCATTCAATTAAATTCATTCATTCACTTATTCTTTCAATGTGTATTTATTGAGTGTATAGTAGACAGTGAGCTGTTTAGAGATGAACTGGAGATTTGGGGGATATTGATGAAGGACTCTGAAGACAATAGGGCTTCTGAGTTGGGGGAGGGGTGGTGATAGGATTATATTCAGCAAAATACAGAATTGTGTGAAGATGAAGCTAGGTTATAAGGAATGACCTAGGAATCTTGAATGACTAGTGGGAACTGGCATAAACTTGGAAAAGGTGCATGATGGGATTAGTACTGATTGTTCCTTAGGCGTATTATAGGGGTAGGGGCATGTTGTGAAGGATAGGAGGATTTCACCAAGAGGCCCCTTTTCACTCCTTCAAATTTCTCAAGTCAAAGCTCTCAAACACCTTCTTTGGACTAACAAATATATCGTTTTTAAAGACTGAGGAAATTTTCAGACTTTAAGAGATCTAACCTCTTTTTTTCCTTTTCCTTTTTTTTTTTTTTAAAGATTTTATTTATTTGACGGAGAGAAAGGGAACACAAGCAGGGGGAGTGGGAGAGGTAGAAGCAGGCTTCTTGCTGAGCAGGAAACCCAATGAGGAGCTCGATCCCAGGATCTGGGATCTCTGGGATCATGACCTGAAGGCAGATACTCAATGACTGAGCCACCCAGGCACCCTTGTTTAATCCTTCTTTACTATTCAGGTAAGGAAACGGAGACCCAGGGTCATTATTTTCTTAATTTCACTGGAAAAGTTAAGGTAAGAATCAAGTACAATAATCTGGGGCCCAGTTTTCTTTCTACTATACCAAATAGATAAATAGATGAAATAGAGAGTCATCCATGTAGAAGGGATAAATGGTGTTTAATGCCTCAGGGGCAGTGAGTATTCACTAATGAGATGATAGAAATAAAAACTCATTTCCTCAGGCCTACTAAAGTTCTGACTCTAGCATCTATAGGGAGAGAAGAGGTGAGGAAGCTTGACATACCCAATTAGGCAAAGAAGATCAAAGGATGAAGGCTCAGTAAAAACCCATGCAGAGAGGCAGAGAAAGGGAGAGGATGCCTGGTTGCCCCATTCATCCCCAAGGCCATTTTTCCTCTCAGGCTTTCCTATAATCAAGTCTCTCTCCCAACATCTATTGCCTAGAAAGCATTGCAATTTGAGTTTCATGGAGAAGGTAATGTCAAGTACTTACTCTTCTAATAAGACATGAGAATGGTAGAGCCCTAAAACTTAAGCCTTGTAGAGTTCTGATTTAGTGGCTTGGGTAAGGTGAACAAGAGAGAAGTATCTGCCTAAGTATATTTTTACTCCCATAGTCATTATTTTGTATAGAATAGTTAAGAAAATTGCCTGCCTCCTCCATGCCCAATTTCCAGAAGTTTGACAAAGATGAATTGAATATTACTTGAAATGATTTTTTAAAAACAAAATGAAATCTGGTCAACTGAAACTGAACTATAGGAAAACATGCTCAAGGGAAATTGTCCCTCTTCAATGAACATCTAATGACACATCTCCAGTCTCATTAATCACCACAAAAAAAAAATCAATATTTCATTTTATTTTTAAGGTTGCATCCATTTCAAAATCCCAACAGTGTCTTGATCATTTACAATTATTTCATTTAATTGAGGCTAATTTTTAATAAGCCTCCCAAGTGTTCCTGACAGGTTCCTGAATCAGTCAATAACTTTATAAATTTTTATTGTTAAATTGGATAAAGATAATTTTTCTGTGCCTCTGATGATAATGTTTATAACAAAAAGTCATAAAAAGGTAAATTATAATAAAAACTGGCTTGATTTACTTTTGATATTTGTGTGCATATGTAACAGACATTGTCCATGACCACCACATCCTATGGTACTGTTGTTTCAATGTACTCAGCTCACTTACATCTGCCAGGATCAGCTTTCATGTGCCTGAGGGTTTTCTCCAGTACCTCAGAAGTCAACTCTACCGTGTGCATGACAGTCCAGAGTTACCATTGCTGGTATACCTCCCAAGTCCAGGAGTAAACCGCAAGCAGTGACTCGGGAGTTTGAGTATAAGCATCCCAGTTCCCATGTCTCAAGGGTGGGAAAATTTTGAGGCCCGTGCTTTACATCATTTCCCAGGTTTCCCGGAGTTAAAGTCTAGTCACTGTGGAAAGTCATCCATTATCTCGCCACCTGAGAAGTTGTTTTGTGTATGTCAGAGGTTTTTTTTTTTTTTCTTCCCTGCAGAAATTCTTTAAAAGGGTTCCTATTGTATATTCTCTTTTCTAACTTGAATTGTCCATCAGGGTTCCATAGAATATGTACAAAGTTACAAAATTGTTATTCCCTGAGTGTGTGTGGGTTAATTCATTCAGTTATTCTTTTTTTAAAAAAATATTTATTTATTTATTTTAGAGAACTAGCAGAGAGGGAGATAGAGAATCCTCAGACTCCCCACTGAATGTAGAGCCAGAGGTAGAGACCATCCCAGGGCCCCAAGATCATGACCTGAGGTGAAATCAGGAGTCAGCGCTAAACCAATGGAGCCACTCAGGTCATGCTAGTTCATAGTTGAGGGCATATGTTAACTTTGTACCTAACTCAATGTTGAGTTCTAACTCCCAGTACCTTAGAATATGACCTTATTTGGAAATAAGATTATTGCAGATTAGTTAATATGAGGCCACTAGGGTCGGTCCTACTCCAATAGGACTGGGGTCCTTATAAAAGGGGAAATTTGGACACAGACACGTACACCGAAAGTATACCATGTGAAAATGAAGGCAGAGATTTGGGTGATGTTTCTACAAGTCAAAGAATGACAGAGACTTCAAGTAAACCCACCAGAAGCTGAGGTACTTAGTTATGGCAGCCTCAGCAAACCCTCTTTAGATGAGTTAGGTTTCATCTAAAAAGGGCTACTTAAAATGCATGTTAAAGGTGGAAGTGTAGAGAAATGAAGACAGCATTTTAATCCTTTATTTTTCTTATAAAGCCCCTTCCTCTGTCTATCTTCTAAGTTACTGTGGTAGGAGTTATTCTCTCTCAATACAGCCTTCATCTTTCTCGTCTTCTATTTCTGCCAGTCATTTTCTGCTTCCAAGGATGTCACTTCAACATCTACTGCTCAGACCCAACTCGTCACTTTTCTCTTTTCCAGCCTGTATCCTTTTTCCCGCTTAAGGAACCTCACTGTTTTCTGCATGCCACCTTTTCCCCTGGTATATTCTTTGAGAAGTTTTTTGGCCTCACTACATAGCATGCTTGTGACTGCTTTTCATTTTCAGTTGTCATTCTACTCACTTACTTTCATTTACAATTTATTTCAAATCTTGTCCTTTTTTATCTATGTATGCAGACTTTGGTTTTACCAAAAGCCCAATTTAAAACATGCTATCCAGTCTTCCGCTTAGAACATTTCATGTGAACATTATTCTGAAATTTATTTTCCTCTTGGATGTAATTCCAAACTGTTACTCTTTCATTTGTCTTTTTTAAAAATTTTTTATTTTTTATTAACATATAATGTATTATTAGCCCCAGGGGTACAGGTCTGTTAATTGCCAGGTTTACATACTTCACAGCACTCACCATAGCATATACCCTCCCCAATGTCCATAACCCAACCCAACCTCTCCCTAGCCCCCCTTCCCCCAGCCACCCTCAGTTTGTTTTGTGAGATTGAGAGTCTATTATGGTTTGTCTTCCTCCCGATCCCATCTCGTTTCATTTTTTCCTTCCCTACCCCCCAACTCCCCCATGTTGCCTCTCAATTGCTTCATATCAGGGAGGTCATATGATAATTGTCTTTCTCTGGTTGACTTATTACGCTAAGCATAATACCCTCTAGTTCCATACATGTTATTGCAAATAGCAAGATTTCATTTCTTTGAGATACAGATGTGGTGAAAAGAAGGGCCATCTGTACCCCAATGTTTATAGCAGTAATGGCCACAGTCGCCAAACTGTGGAAAGAACCAAGATGCCCTTCAACAGATGAATGGATAAAGAAGATGTGGTCCATATACACTATGGAGTATTACGCCTCCATCAGAAAGGATGAATACCTGACTTTTGTAGCAACATGGGCGGGACTGGAAGAAATTATGCTGAGTGAAATAAGTCAAGCAGAGAGAGTCATTATCATATGGTTTCACTTATTTGCGGAGCATAACAAGTAACACGGAGGACATGGGGAGATGGAGAGGAGAAGGGTGTCGAGGGAAATTGCGGGGGGGATGAACCATGAGAGACTATGGACTCTGAAAAATAACCTGAGGGTTTTGAAGGGGCGGGGGGTGGGAGGTTGGGGGATCCTGGTGGTGGGTATTAAGGAGGGCACACATTGCATGGAGCACTGGGTGTGGTGTAAAACTATGAATTCTGTTACACTGAAAAGAAATTTAAAAAAAAGATATCATTTCTTTGGATGGCTGCATAGTATTCCATTGTGTGTGTGTGTGTGTGTGTGTGTGTGTGTATATATATACATATATATATGTATATATATATATATATATATATACCACCTCTATCCATTCATCTGTTGATGGACATCTATGTTCTTTCCATAGTTTGACTATTGTGGACATTGCTGCTATAAACATTTGGGTGCACGTGTCCCTTCGGCTCACTGCATTTGTATCTTAAGGTAAATACCCAGTAGTGCAATTGCTGGGTCGTAGGGTAGCTCTTATTTTCAACTTTTTGAGGAACCTTCATGTTCTTTTCCAGATTGGATGCACCAGCTTGCATTCCCATCAACAGTGTAGGAGGGTTCCCCTTTCTCTGCATCCTTGCCAGCATCTGTCATTTCCTGACTTGTTAATTTTAGTCATTCTGCCTGGTGTGAGGTGGTATCTCATTGTGGTTTTGATTTGTATTTCCCTGATGCTGAGTGATGTGGAGCACTTTTTCATATGTCTGTTGGCCATCTGGATGTCTTCTTTGCAGAAATGTCTGTTCATGTCCTCTGCCCATTTCTTGACTGAATTATTTGTTCTTTGGCTGCTGAGTTTGATAAGTTATTTATAGATTTTGGATACTAGCCCTTTATCTGATATGTTGTTTGTAAATATCTTCTCCCATCTGTCAGTTGTCTTTTGGTTTTGTTGACTATTGACTGTTTGCTGTGCAAAAGCTTTTGATCTTGATGAAGTCCTGATAGTTCATTTTATTTTTTAAAGATTTTATTTGTCAGTGAGAGAGAGAGCACAAGTAGGCAGAGCAGCAGGCAGATGAGAGGGAGAAGCAGGCTCTCTGCTGAGCAGGGAGCCAGATGTGGGGCTCGATCCTAGGATCCTGGGATCATGACTGAAGCCAAAGGCAGCTGCTTAACCGACTGAGCCACCCAGGCGCCCCCCCGATAGTTCATTTTTGCCTTTGCTTCCCTTGCCTTTGGCGATGTTTCAAGGAAGAAGTTGCTGCAGCTGAGCTTGAAGAGGTTGCTGCCTGTGTTCTCCCCAAGGATTTTGATGTATTCCTTTCTCACATTGAGGTCCTTCATCCATTTTGAGTCTATTTTCATGCATGGTGTAAGGAAATGGTCCAGTTTCATTTTTCTGCATGTGGCCGTCCAATGTTCCCAACACCATTTGCTGAAGAGACTTTTTTCCATTGGACATCCTTTCCTGCTTTGTCGAAGATTAGTTGACCTTAGAGTTGAGGGTCTATTTCTGGGCTCTCTATTCTGTTCCATTGATCTATGTGTCTGTTTTTGTGCCAGTATCATACTGTCTTGATGATGACAGCTTTTAGAGCTTGATGTCCGGAATTGTAATGCCACCAACTTTGGCTTTCTTTTCAACATTCTTCTGGCTATTCAGGATCTTTTCTACTTCCATAAAAGTTATAGGATTATTTGTTCCATTTCTTTGAAAAAAAATGGATGGGATTTTGATAGGGATTGCATTAAACGTGTAGATTGCTTTAGGTAGCATAGATAGTTTCACAGTATTTGTTGTTACAATCCATAAGCATGGAACATTTTTCCATTTCTTTGTGTCTTCCTCAATTTCTTTAGTGAGTATTTCATAGTTTTCTGAGTATAGATTCTTTGCCTCTTTGGTTAGGTTTATTCCTAGGTATTGTATAGTTTTAGGTGCAATTGTAAAAGGGATTGACTCCTTAATTTCTCTTTCTTCTGTCTTCTTCTTGGTGTATAGAAATGCAGCTGATTTCTGTGCATTGATTTTATATCCTCACACTTTATTGAATTCCTGTACAAGTTCTAGCAGACTTGGAGTGGAGTCTTTTGGGTTTTCCACAAAAAGTATCATATCATCAGCAAAGAGTGAGAGTTTGACTTCTTTTTTTGCCCATTTGGATGCGTTCAATTTCTTTTTGTTGTCTGATTGCTGAGGCTGGGACTTCTAGTACTGTGTTGAATAGTAGTGCTGATAATGGACATCCCTGCTGTGTTCCTGACCCTAGCGGAAAAGCTCTCAGTTTTTTCTCCATTGAGAATGATATTTGCGGTGGGTTTTTCATAGATGGCTTTGATGTTATTGAGGTATGTACCCTCTATCCCTACACTTTAAAGAGTTTTGATCAAGAAAGTATGCTGTACTTTGTCAGATGCTTTTTCAGCATCTATTGAGAGTATCATATGGTTCTTATTCTTTCTTTTATTAATGTATTGTATTACATTGATTGATTTGTGGATGTTGAGCCAACCTTGCAGCCCTGGAATAAATCCCACTTGGTCATGTTGAATAATACTTTGAATGTACTGTTGGATCCTATTGGCTCGTATTTTGGTGAGAATTTTCGCATCTGTGTTCATCAAGGATATTGGTCTGTAATTCTCTTTTTTGATGGGGTCTTTGGTTTTGGGATCAAGGTGATACTGGCCTCATAAAATGAGTTTGGAAGTTTTCCTTCCATATCTATTTTTTGGAACAGTTTCAGGATAATAGGAATTAATTCTTCTTTAAATGTCTGGCCCTGGGGTTTTGTTTGTTGGGAGATTTTTGATGACGGCTTCAATCTCCTTCCTGGTTATGGGTCTGTTCAGGTTTTCTATTTCTCCCTGGTTCAGTTGTGGTAGTTTATATGTCTCTAGGAATGCATCCATTTCTTCCAGATTGTCAGACTTGCTGGTGTATAGTTGCTCATAATACTTTTTTATAACTGTATTTCTTTGGTATTGGTTGTGATCTCTCCTCTTTCTTTCATGATTTTATTTATATGGGTCCTTTCTCTTTTCTTTTTGATAAGTCTCTCAAGGGGTTTATCAATCTTATTAATTCTTTCAAAGAACCAGCTTCTATTTTCGTTGATTTGTTCTATTATTTTTTTGGTTTCTATTTCATTGATTTCTGCTCTGATCTTTATGATTTCTCTTTTCCTGCTGGGTTTAGGCTTTCTTTGCTGTTCTTTCTCCAGCTCCTCTAGGTGTAGGGTTATGTTGTGTACTTGAGACCTTTCTTGTTTCTTGAGAAAGGCTTGTATGGCTATATACTTTCCTCTCAGGACCGCCTTTGCTGTGTCCCACAGATTTTGAACAGCTGTGTTTTCATTATCATTTATTTCCATGAATTTTTTCAATTCTTCTTTAATTTCCTGGTTGACCCACTCATTCTTTAGTAGGATGCTCTTTGATCTCAATGTATTTGAGTTTGTTCCAACTTTCCTCTTGTGATTGAGTTCTAGCTTCAGAGCATTGTGGTCTGAAAATATGCAAGGAATGATCCTAATCTTTTGATACCAGTTGAGACTTGATTTATGACCCAGGATGTGATCTATTCTGGAGAATGTTCCATGTGCACTAGAGAAGAATGTGTATTCTGTTGCTTTGGGATGGAATGTTCTGAATATATCTGTGATGTCCATCTGGTCCAGGGTGTCATTTAAGGCCTTTATTTCCTTGTTGATCTTTTGGTTGGATGATCTGTCCATTTCAGTGAGGGTGGGGGTGTTAAATTCCCCTACTGTTACTGTATTACTGTTGATGTGTTTCTTTGATTTTATTATTAATTGGTTTATATAGTTGGCTGCTTCCATGTTAGGGGCATAGATATTTAAGATTGTTATATCTTCTTGTTGGACAGACCCTTTGAGTATGATATAGTATACTTCCTCATCTCTTATTATAGTCTTTGGCTTAAAATCTAATTGATGTGTTATAAGGATTGCCACCCCAGCCTTCTTTTGATGTCCATTAGCATGGTAAATTCTTTTCCACCCCCTCACTTTAAATCTGGAGGTGTCTTTGGGTCTAAAATGAGTTTCTTGTAGATAGCATATTGATGGGTTTTGTTTTTTTATCCATTCTGATACCCTGTGTCTTTTGATGGGGACATTTAGCCCATTTACATTTAAGGTAACTATTGAGAGATATGAATTTAGTGCCATTGTATTGCCTGTAAGGTGACTATTACTGTATATTGTCTCTGTTCCTTTCTGGTCTACTACTTTAAGGCTCTCTCTTTGCTTAGAGGACCTCTTTCAATATTTCCTGTAGAGCTGGTTTGGTCGTTATGAATTCTTTTAGTTTTTGTTTGTCATGAAAGCTTTTTATCTCTTCTTTATTTTCAATGATAGCCTAGCTTGATATAGTATTCTTGGCTGCATGTTTTTCTCATTTAGTAATCTAAATATATCATGCCTGGGGCACCTGGGTGGCTCAGTGGGTTAAAGCCTCTGCCTTCGGCTCAGGTCATGATCCCAGGGTCCTGGGATTGAGTCCCACATCAGGCTCTCTGCTTAGCAGGGAGCCTGCTTCCTCCTCTCTCTCTGCCTGCCTCTCTGCCTACTTGTGATCTATGTCTGTCAAATAAATAAAGAAAATCTTAAAAAAAATATCATGCCAGTTCTTTCTGGCCTTCCAGGTCTCTGTGGATAAGTCTGCTGTTAATCTGATATTTTTAACATTGTATATTACAGACTTTTTTGTCCTGGGCTGCTTTTAGGATTTTCTCTTTGTCACTAAGAGTTGTAACTTTTACTATTAGATGACAGGGTTGAACTTATTCTTATTGATTTTGAGGGGGGTTCTCTGTGCCTCCTGGATTTTAATGCTTGTTCCCTTTGCCATATTAGGGAAATTCTCTACAGTAATTCGCTTCAATATACCTTCTGCCCCCCCCCCTTTCTTTTTCTTCTGGAATTCCAATTATTCTAGTATTTTTTTAAATTTATTTATTTGTCAGAGAGAGGGAGAGAGAACGAGCGAGCACAGGCAGACAGAGTGGCAGGCAGAGGCAGAGGGAGAAGCAGGCTCCCTGCTGAGCAAGCCCGATGTGGGACTCGATCCCAGGATGCTGGGATTATGACCTGAGCCGAAGGCAGCTGCTAAACCAACTGAGCCACCCAGGCATCCCCCAATTATTCTAGTATTATTTTGTCTTATGTTATCTCTTAAATTCTCCCCTTGTGGTCCAGTCGTTGTCCCTCTTTTGCTCAGCTTCTTTATTCTCCGTTATTTGGTCTTCTGTATCACTAATTCTCTCTTCTGCCTCATTTATCCTAGTAGTAAAAGCCTCTACTTTTGATTGCACTCATTAATAACTTTTTGATTTCAGCTTGGTTAGATTTTAGTTCTTTTATTTCTCCAGACAGGGTTTCTCTAATATCTTCCATGCTTTTTTGAGCCCAACTAGCACCTTGAGAATTATTATTCTGAACTTTAGATCTGACATGTTACCAATGTCCTTACTGATTAGGTCCCTAGCCTTTGTACTGCCTCTTGTTCTTTTGTTTTGTAGTGCGTTTTCCCGCCTTGTCATTTTATCTAGATAAGAATATATGAATGAGAGAATAAAATACTGAAAGGGTGGCAATGACCCCAGAAAAATGTGCATTAACCATGTCAGAAGAGACCTCAAATCATGGGTAGAAGAAAGGCAGTCAAAAGAAGTTAAAAAAATAATTAAAAAACATTACAAAATATATTTATATTTTAGACTGGTGAATAGAACAGAGCCATCCACTTGATTTGGGGTGTGTTTTGGACTCTTAGAAGAAACTACCTCCCAAAATTTTAAAGAAAGAAAAAAAATATATATATATACATATACAAAAAAATAAGGGTAAATATGATGAAGGGATGGAATATGACTGTAAAGATGAACATTTAAAAAAAATACTAAAAAGGAGTTGATAAGTTAAGTTGGTTGGGGTAAGAAAGAGAACGTGGAAAGAATTTGCTCAGGCTGGAGACTAGAACAAAGCCCTGTGCTAGATTTAGGGTATATTTCTTTTCTTTTCTTCTTTTTTTTTTTTAATTTCATTTCTTTTCAGCATAACAGAATTCATAGTTTTACAACACACCCAGTGCTCCATGCAATGCGTGCCCTCCATAATACCCACCACCTGGCTCCCCCAACCTCCCACCCCCCACCCCTTCAAAACCCTCAGGTTGTTTTTCAGAGTCCATATTCTCAGACAGGAATCCATCAAAATCCTAGAGGAGAACATAGGTAGTAACCTCTTTGATATCAGCCACAGCAACTTCTTTCAACATATGTCTCCAAAGGCAAAGGAAACAAAAGTAAAAATGAACTTTTGGGACTTCATCAAGATCAAAAGCTTCTGCACAGCAAAGGAAACAGTCAACAAAACAAAGAGGCAACCCACAGAACGGGAGAAGATATTGCAAATGAGAGTACAGGCAAAAGGTTGACATCCAGGACCTATAAAGAACTTCTCAAACTCAACACACACAAAACAGATAATCACATCAAAAAATGGGCAGAAGATATGAACAGGCACTTCTCCAATGAAGACATACAAATGGCTATCAGACACATGAAAAAATGTTCATCATCACTAGCCATCAGGGAGATTCAAATTAGGGTATATTTCTATCTATTAGAGTAAGTTATATCCCAAAATTTTTTAGAAGAAAAAACCCTATATGTATACAAAAAATAAAGTTAAATACAATGAAGGATAAAATATGACTATAATAATGAAGTTTCAAAACATTTTTTTGGGGGGAGGGAGGTATTGTTAAGATAAACTATTTAAAAATAATTAAAAGAGGAAAGAATAAAAGTTAAAAAAATTAGAATAAGAAAAAATGTTTTAAAATTTAATTAAATTTGCAAGACTAAAGAATCATGGGGAGAAACCCATGAATTTCATGCTTTGCTTTACCCTCCTCTGGAGTTCTGCTGTTCTCCTTGATCAATGAGCTTGGTCTCCTCTGGATGTTCTTGCTGATCTTCTTGGGGAGGGGCTTGTTGCAGTGATTCTCAAATGTCTTTGCCAGAGGCAGAATTGCATGGCCCTTGCCAGGGGCCAGGCTAAGTAATCTGCTCATGTTCTTTGCTCTTGGGAGCTTTTGTTCCCTAAGCGCTTTCTGTAGAGCTTTGGAGGAGGAGAATGAAAATGGCAGCATCCCAGTCTCTGGCCCAGAGTTGCTGAGAACTCTGGGCTCCACTCCTCAGTGTGCCCTTGGAGAAAAGCGCTCAATAACTCTTGTTTCCCTGGTCTCCAGCTGTGCTCCGAGCTCACCTGGCCTGTGACCGAGTGTTTCTGTCTCTGGCACACAGGTCCATTTGGGGCCTCCAAACCCAGCAGATTCCTGCCTCCAGAGAAGGAAGGTGAGTCTTCCCGGATCTGCCACTTGTGGGGTCCCTACTCAAAGAGCAGTGGTCTGATTGTGACATGGATCACAGTTTAAGGTATCCCTGAGCTGAGAGCTCACTCCTCGGCTCCATCTCCATAGTGGGCTTCCCCGCTCTAATACCTGCGAGCTCTGCTACACTGAGACACCCCCGATCCTTCTGTGACACTGTGGGCCCTGAGAGCACACTGTCCCCGTGAGGGCTCCACCCCCACTGAGCCTATGGAGTGGTGTCCCTTAGTGGAACAGACTTTTAAAACTTCTGATTTTGTGCTCCCTTGCTCCGCCTCTTGGGGGGAGCCGCCCCCTCCCACCATGGTCTATATTCCCTTTGGATTCATTTCTCTGAACGTTCTACCTTTCAGAAAGTGGTAAATTTTCTGTTTCTAGAATTGCTGCTCTTCTGTTCAATCTCCTGTTGGATTTGTAGGTATTTGGAATGTTTTAATAACTATCTGATTGAACTCCTGTGACCTGATAGCATCTCAGCCTGCTACTCCTCCACCATCTTGACTCCTCCACCATCTTGACTCCTCCCACCATCACTCTTTCATTTGTTTTAAAAGATTTTATTTATTTGTTTGTTTTAGAGAGAGATAGGGAGGGGGTGGGGCAGGGCAGGGAGGGGAGAAGATCTCAAGCAGACCTCGCTGAGTGCAGAGCCTGCCAGACTTTTTTTTTTTTTTTTAAAGATTTTATTTATTTATTTGACAGACAGATCACAAGTAGGCAGAGAGGCAGGCAGAGAAAGAGGTCGAAGCAGGATTCCTGCTGAGCAAGAGCCTGATGTGGGGCTCGATCCCAGGACTCTGGGATCATGACCTGTGCCGAAGGCAGAGGCTTTAACCCACTGATCCATGCAGGCGCCCCAAAACTGTTACTCTTGAAGCTACTTTAATTCTTTCCTTTTTTACTATATGAAAACTCAGAAAAGAACAGACATAAAATATTAGATGACTTTTTTGCCCCAAGGAAAAAAATCTCTCTGGGAATTTAATGATTTGGTCTGTTTGTTGAATTATACTATCTCAGTGTCTTAAGACAATTTTAAGATCAGCTCTGTTAATTGTATAATTTTTACAAGTTTTCAGATTACTGATGATTATAAATACTGGGATAACCAGATTAATACGTGGATACTGACTGCCATGCAAAGTATAGTATGTAACTGAGGTTTTGGCAAGAAGAGAAAATACCAAATGTTCTCACTTCTACTTCATAACTTCAGTCAACAAACCATTTGAGGTATAGACGCCTTGTAGTGTAATCAATACCAAAACAATAATTCAGTGTATTGAGTGCAGACCCTGAACAACCTGGGGGTTAGGGGCACCAACCCTTTGCACAGTCTAAAATCCACACATAACTTTTGACTCCCCAAAACTTAATTACTAAAAGCCTACTATTGAGTGGAAGCCTTACTGATAATATACAGGGTGATTAGCACATACTTACATGGTATTTCTATTATATGTTGTGTTCTTACAAAAATTCTAGAAGAAAATGTGATTTAGAAGGTCATAAGGAGTGAAAATACATTTACACTGTATTTATCAAAAAATTCCGTATATAAGTAGAATTATATACAATTATATATATAATTCTATATTTTATATAGAACATCTGTGCTGTTCAAACCTATGTTGCTCAGGGGTCACTTGTCATGTATAACATTGTTGCCTCCAATTTCCAGTGGAAGTATCTGTTACAGTATGATCAGGACCCAGTTATCCTTTCCTAATTCATGTGCCTGTTTAGCTGGTACACTTGGTAAGCATGGACTTGAACTAAAGGGTATGGCAGTTGGATATTCAATCAAAATGATGATATTAAAATTCAGTGACAAAATATCCTATGTCCGTGCATCAACAGGTGTATATTAAGTGGCTTCTGTGTTTCCTAGGCATGTTGGTTTGAAAAATAATAAGATGCTGGGTCGTTCCTCAAGGAAGTTAGAATTCATTTGGAAACTTATGACATGTATAACATGTACAATTATAGAGGAAACAAAGGGTACATGGCGGATTTTTTTTATGATGGTTCATAGACCCATCATTTGATCTTTCAGAATGATGACACAAATTCATACATATAAAATTCCTGTCTCAAATCACCTATTTAGTTGGCATAAGGAATGCACATGCCAATGATGGGTTAATCTTGTCTCCCCCCAACTTTATTAAAGAATAATTGACAAATATAACTGTAAAAATTTAAAGTATGCAGTGTGATGATTTGATATACATATCACATTGTGGAATGATTGCCAAGATCAAAATAATGAACACATCTATCACCTCACATAGTTAACTCTGTGTGTGTGCATGTGTGGTGGGAATTCTTAAGATCTTCTTTTGGCAACTCTCAAGTATACACTATTGTATTTTTAACTATAGTCACCATCTTATATGTAAGATCCTCAGAACTTAATCTTCTTTTAACTGAACGTTTGTACACTTTGATATACATCTCTCCACTTCCAGGGATTTAGTCTTTATTATGTCTTTATTGAGGTATATCAGTGAATACTACCACATAGAGCTTTGACAAACAACATTAGATTATAAGATAAAATTGAATATGACATATTATAATATTTATAATATGTATCTATAAAATATCTATATTATATAATGTATTATTACAATATATGCTACTCATATAAAATGTAATACATGTTAAAATTTGGATAAACAGACTATTTCAACATTAAGAGAGATTAAGATATTCCCCATTCCTTTCTTCTGCCATTTTACAGATAGGGAAGCTATACCAGAGCATAGCATTTGTGAGATAGTTTTGTATATATGTGGGTGGGGTGCAGGAGGAGGAGGAAAGGGGGAATACTCTAAGTCCATATTATCATTGATAGAAAAAGATGGGGTTTAAGATAAGTGATGAGGCAAGGAGAGCATGAAGTCAAGTTGATGGCTAAGAAAATGTCTCACGGGAGGAAGTGAAAGCATCAGGGTCTGAATTCCCGTCTCCTGTTTTCAAGTTCTGTGTTTTTTCCCCACTACATCAAAGTTCTGGAAATTCCTATGTACAATTAAAGTAAGGGAGTTTAGGGAAGACTTGAATTTTTCCCAGCTGTGAGAAGAACTAACTGTTCATAGAAAACCCAGAGTGTCATTTTTTTTTTGTGGTTTTTTTGTGATCATGTGTGACCAGTACATGGCTTAGGGGCAGATATGTCTAAATTTGTTTGTTTCTGATGCTTCATGTATTCTGCTTTAGTGATGAAAGAGGGTTTCTTTGCTTTTGATTGAAGAATGAATGCAGCCATCATGGTTTATAGGATTTTGCAGAGGTTTATCAAATCTGTTGGAATAGACTTTATTCATAACAACACCAACTATGAAATAAGCATTGCACTATTTTGTTTGGAAAATTAGAATTTTGTCTATGTAAAATATATATGATTCAAGTGCAAGAACTAAAAGATTGGGTAGAAATGATGAAAATATTTCAAACTCAGATATTTTAGAAGATTCTTAAAAAGATTTTTATGGAAATCCAATTTTGTCACATTACTGAAAATCATGAGTATAATTAAGCTAATTAACATTTAAAATCTGATTGGAATAGAAATTTTAACCCTCTTAAGAGAGAATATAGACAAAGATATTCCAGTAATGTGCTAATAATTACACATTATCAACTGTTTATAAAAATACTTCCTCGAAGGAACACTAGTTGGCCATACGTTTTTCACCATATTTGAATTATTTTCTATACAAGAAAGTAGTAAATTATACATTTCAAAGTACTTCATGTTAAGCTGTCCTTCCCTAATTGGTAGATGTTTCAAAATTTTACATTAGTGATTAAAATCTATTATGTTCATATTCCTAGACATGCACGGGTGATGCACTCAACATTTTTGCATATTTTTTTTCTGGACACTGAGTGAGATGTTATAAACTGGAAAAGAGAAGATTGAGGCAAATTAACTTATATGACTTGTTGAAGTTTCTTGTCAAGACAGTTTGTTGTCCCTCATGCTCCTTTGGATCATTGGAGCGGCCCTCGGCAGTCTTCTCTGTGGTCTCCTCTGCAAAGGGGCTCAGCTCTGGGGCCTAGCATCTGTCCCTGCCACACGTATTTGTGCAGTGAGGCCTGGAAGGGGTTGCCCCTGAGGTTTCCAGAATTCTACAAGTGACAGTAAGGCAGACACCCCTCCAGCGTCTGCAAGTGGCCACCCGTGACTGTTATCAGTGCTGCCTGGATTCCACAACTAGGAACGGCCCCTGTGGAAGTACAGAGTATTCTGGGGAAGCCATTCCTCACCACCTGAGTCTCTTCAAGGTCAACCTATGCCCCTCCTGGGCAAGCTTTTTTTTCGGGAAGTCCACTCTCTTGTTCATGGCTACGGTGTTGGAGTTTCCAGAATGCTCAAATCTTCCTAGGCCTCCAGGGCACAATCACCTGTTACTTGGCTCTGGAAGCCTAGAGGAAGCAGCCTGGTGGCCAGCCTGGCAAAGTCATTACCCTGCCCCAATCCTGAGAGGCCACCACCAGGCTTCAGGAGGCACTAGGCTCATCAGAGCCCCTCTCGCCTCCTCCAAGACTCGGGACAGACTGCAGCAAGCAGAAGAAGAAGCAGAATTTTGATTCTTTTATATCAAAAGAGCAGAAACACCAAAAGGAAAGTTGAGAGAACCCCACTCTGTACTTTGCAAGCCACATACAGGCCTTCTTGGCATCCTGTGACCATGTGCCTTGCAGCAAGTGCAAAATAAATTCCAAGCAGCCAATTAAAAAAAAAAAAGTCTGTTGAAGACTCCTATAACTTTTCTTTAGGCTAGGAAAATACAGAATATTTGCCACTTTTTCCCTGAGAAATGAGTGCAACTTGTAACAGTGACACAAACACTAGGTTTGTATATACAAGTAGTCTTGTACAGTGGTGCAGGACCATAATAATGATTGTGCAAGTTGAAATTGTGCAAAGTAATATTAATAATCAGTGGGGAAATTTGTGATTATTCCCTATGGGATCTTTAACCATTTTTGTCAAAACATTAAGAACTCTCTTACTATTGCTTTATGAATATATAGGGAAATGGGAAAAACAGTAATTCTAATATTTGTTTCGTTCTCCAGAATTTAAAATATTACATACATTACACAGAATCTCAGTTCTGGCATTTCAAATAAACACAGTTTGAATTTTAACAAAACATTTTTTAATCCTTTCTGTCTACCTCCCTTGTCCATTATCGTTTACTAGCTGTGTCATTTAGAGTTTCTTTATTTTTCTATCTAGTCTCTTAAGAAAAACAACCTGAGGGTTTTGAAGGGCAGGGGGTGGGAGGTTGGGGGAGCCAGGTGGTGGGTATTATGGAGGGCATGCATTGCATGGAGCACTGGGTGTGTTGTAAAACTATGAATTCTGTTACGCTGAAAATAAATGAAATTAAAAAAAAAAAAAAGAATTCATTAGTGGTCATTACCACCTCTTCATAGTACCAAAATGACAGATTCTATGCATGCCTGATCTTTGCATTACATTTTTTAGAAAGGATAGGAGTAATAATAGGTCTCCTGTTTGGCACTGGCTCTTCCCCATATATTTAGAAAAATATTCTTTTTTTAATATATATATTTTATTTATTTATTTATTTGACAGAGAGAAATATCACAAGTAGGCAGAGAGGCAGGCAGAGAGAGAGGAGGAAGCAGGCTCCCTGCTGAGCTGAGAGCCCGATGAGGGGCTCGATCCCAGGACCCTGAGATCATGACTTGAGCCGGAAGCAGAGGTTTAACCCACTGAGCCACCCAGGTGCCCCTAGAAAAATACTCTGTTAGTTTGTTTTTGGTGGTTAAAATTCTTCATAAAATGTTTTTTAATCTTTCCATCTCATGAAAAAATCTGGACCAGATCAATCATGAACCAGTGTTAATAATGTTCAGGCTGGCATTTGTAATATGTGTTACAGAACAAATATTAATTCATTTCACTTTAGAACTATTGGGTTCTGTATGTTTGTAACTAGTAAAATAAACACTTTGCTATGTATTTTGTTCTCTTTTCTATCCTGAAGTTTTCTTATGAGAGTGTGGATTGAGTGACAGAATGAATATCTCATGAGATGATTATATATGCATATTTCACTACATTGTGTGTTCCTTTTAGGGCATGGGCTACTTTTATTCATTTTTATTATTAACAACATGCCCGAAATAAATTGGTCCTCATTAAATACTCAAATAATTGAAGACATAAATGAAAAATGTTTTAAGTTTCAAATTTGGAATTAAGACACTATTCCTGTTAAACATTCTTGTCTTTTTCAATTCCGGTAAAATTATTTAAAGTTATATATCATATCTTCCTTAGGAAATCAGGTTTAGTAGAAGGAAGCATGGGCTTGGATTCAGAAGACATGAAATTAGAGCTTAGTCTTGCTATTTCCTTAAACTTTCTGAAATGATTTTCTTAAATATTAACTAGTGGTACATAAACAATAAATTTTGGAACATTGAAAAAAATAAAATTAAATTAAAAAACTATTAACTAGTGGTATATTACATCTGACCAGCTTAGGGGAAATAATAAATGAAATAACAAGGAAGGCTTTAGCACTGTTTTGGTAGGCATGTGATAAATACTTTAAAAAATACTAGAAAATTATTTCTTTGATGTCTATTATCCATTTTTTAAGATGTAACAATTAGCTATATAATATATAGGTATTTAATTATTCTCAGGAAAAATGACTTCTTTCCACATTAAAAAATCTATCTTTTGAGTTTTGAAGATCAGTGCAGTGGTACAAGTTTTTTTTCTTAGCGCCAAATGATCTGGGAAGCTTTTGCTTCTGACAATGATGGATCAAGGTGCTAGTGGATGACTCCATTGTAGAAAACAACTACAAAACTTGGATATAATACAAAGCAATTACTTTGAGACTGAATAAAAGCATTCTTGTATACATGTTCAGAGGAGGGAACTGTGGGGTTTCTAGTAAGTTCCTTATTTTTTCTTTCTTTCTTTCTTCTTTTTTTTTTTTTTTTTGGCATAGGACTAAGTTCAGTCTCTACAGCTCCTATAGTGGAGGCAAGAGCTACAGTGGGAAAACACCTGTTTTCTGGGCAAGGGAACTAGAAGACTGAAACCAGGAAAATATGGCTGCTAGAGGGAGTAGGGGAATCCCAGAAAGGGAAGAGTCAGAGAAGGTATCCAAAATTTGGCTACCCACATATCTGACTTATTTTTGGTTGATGAGTACATGGTCAGTGGACTCAGAGCAACCTAGCTACAGAGGACAAGTCTGAAGAGATACTGGAGCTGCTGCCCCCAGATTAGAATCTCAATGTAAACCCAGCCCAAATAATTGCCCGCTATAATGAAAGAAGCAACGTGTCTTGGGAAAAATAAATACACACACACACACACACATACACACACACACACAGACAACCGAAAAAACCCCAAGTTCGGAACCTCCACAATGTAACTGAAAATATCCAGCATAAAGTCCAAAATTATATGAAAAACCAAAACGTGGAACACATTTGCAAGAGAAAAAGAGAATCAAATGAGTCCAATTGAGGTGAATCAGATTTTAGAACTACAAGACAAAGATTCTGAAGGCTCTATTAAAACTATCCTTAGTAAGGTAAAACTAAAATATGCTCACAGTGAATTTAGAGATATAAGATCTCAGCATAGAAACAGAAATGTTAGGGTGCCTGGGTGGCTCAGTTGGTTAAGCAACTGCCTTCGGCTCAGGTCATGATCCTGGGGTCCTGGGTTCAAGTCCCGCATTGGGCTTCCCCTGCTCTGCAGGGAGTCTGCTTCTCCTTCTTCCTCTGCCAGCCACTCCCCCTGCTTGTGCTGTTTCTTTCTCTCTCTGTCAAATAAATAAGATAAAAAATATTTTATTTAAAAAAATAAGATAAAAAATTTTAAAAAGCAGAAATGGGGGTGTCTGGTGGCTCAGTGGGTTAAAGCCTCTGCCTTCGGCTCGGGTCATGATCTTAGGGTCCTGGGATAGAGCCCCACATCGGGCTCTCTGCTTGGCAGGGAGCCAGCTTCCCTTCCCCTCTCTCTGCCTGCCTTTCTGCCTACTTGTGATCTCTGTCTGTCAAATAAATTAAATAAAAATCTTAAAAAAATGCAGAAGCTCACAGCCTTCCCGTTGAGATCAGGAACACGACAAGGATGCCCACTCTCACCACTCTTGTTCAACATAGTATTAGAATTCCTAGCAACAGCAATCAGACAACAAAGAGAAATAAAAGGTATCCAAATTGGCAAAGAAGAAGTCAAACTCTCTCTCTTCGCAGAACATGATACTTTATATGGAAAACCCAAAAGACTCCACCCCCAAACTACTAGAACTCATACAGCAATTCAGTAACGTGGCAGGATACAAAGTCAATGTACAGAAATCAGTGGCTTTCTTATACACTAACAATGAAAATACAGAAAGGGAAATTAAAGAATCGATTCCATTTACTATAGCACCGAGAACCATAAGATACCTGGGAATAAACCTAACCAAAGAGGTAAAGGATCTGTACTCGAGGAACTACAGAACACTCATGAAAGAAATTGAAGAAGACATAAATAGATGGAAGACCATTCCATGTTCTTGGATCAGAAGAATAAACATTGCTAAAATGTCTATACTACCTAGAGCAATCTATACTTTTAATGCCATTCCCATCAAAATTCCACTGGTATTTTTCAAAGAGCTGGAGCAAATAATCCTAAAATTTGTATGGAATCAGAAGAGACCCCGAATCGCTAAGGAAATGTTGAAAAACAAAAATAAAACTGGTGGCATCATGTTACCTGATTTCAAGCTTTACTACAAAGCTGTGATCACCAAGACAGCATGGTACTGGCA
>PISX010023775.1:0-29136 GCA_004024625.1 Mellivora capensis
TATGTCTCCAAAGGCAAAGGAAACAAAAGCAAAAATGAACTTTTGGGACTTCATCAAGATCAAAAGCTTCTGCACAGCAAAGGAGACAGTCAACAAAACAAAGAGGCAACCCACGGAATGGGAGAAGATATTTGCAAATGACAGTACAGACAAGAGGTTGATATCCAGGATCTATAAAGAACTTCTCAAACTCAACACACACAAAACAGATAATCATATCAAAAAATGGGCAGAAGATATGAACAGACACTTCTCCAATGAAGACATACAAATGGCTATCAGACACATGATATTCTTTTTTTTTTTAAAGATTTTATTTATATATTTGACAGACAGAGATCACAAGTAGGCAGAGAAGCAGGCAGAGAGAGAGGAGGAAGCAGGCTTCCTGCCGAGCAGAGAGCCTGATGCAGGGCTTCATCCCAGGACCCTGGGATCATGACCTGAGCTGAAGCCAGAGGCTTTAACCCACTGAGCCCAGACACCCATAATATTGATATTCTAATTGGCTGAAATAATTTAGGGTCTTACTGTCCTCAAAAAATCATGATTATTTTCAAATGGAAAATCAGAATATTCAAAGAATGATCATTGATTGCTCTGTCTACATGATATCAATGCATAAATTAAGAACTTTTTAAAAGCAATAATTCCTAATATCTGGCATCACTGTGGCAAAACCCAGAGGCTGTCACTGGGTTAGAAGAGGACTTCAGGAGTTGTGGGAAAAAGTAGGCAGAGAGATGGATATCAAAGTTTGGCCAGATGAGACATGGGTCGGGTAATGATAAAGAGCAGGAAAGTCTGGGATAAATAGAGGTTTACTAGACAAGCAAATGTTAGAAGCCTAAAGAAAATTGTCCACCTCTTCTATTATCATACAGTCAAAATCAGAATGAAATTACTATAACTTTGAAACAACTCAAACCAAACAGCACAAGTTTTGCTCTATGTCCCCATGTAAAAAGGGTCCTGCCTTAGCTTCAGAGTTAAATTCCCTTTTCCTAATGAAGGTTCAATGTAAAATATAATGCTGTTCCACTTCCAAAATGATCTGACTTGTTGAGAGCATGAGCAATGATGGAAATCATGAGGCTTTGGCTGAATTTTTGGCATGTTCCCCAAGGGAGTGTAATGAATAGAACTGGAGGTCCTTGTGACCACAGCTCAGGCAGAAACTCTACTTCTTGATGGTAGGCCTTCTCAAAGACAGACTGGTTTGGGGGTGATCCCAAGAAATTCATCTCATGTTCTTTGACCTCATTTTGGAAATTACTCCTGTCTATCTCAAAGACAAAGGAGCCCACACACAGGGTACTGGATTATAGGATTTAGCAATCCAACCGCCATTTAAATGCCATGAAACTTACTAGAGCTACAGTTTTCAATATGTGTATGTGGATAATAATATATTAACTTGTGGAGCACTGCACATTTTGTGAGAAAACACTTAATCCTCCCAGGCATTTTATAAATTAAAGCTCAGAGACACAGTGTTTTAAATCATACAGAAAGTGAACAGTGAAGATTCAAACACAGGTCTTGAGGTTCCACTACAAATTGAAAGACACCTAAATTTAATCCACTTAGCAGTCATATTGAATTACCACCCCCTCCCTTACTGGAATACAAATTCCATGAAGATAGAAATTGTGTCTGTTTTTATACTGGTGTATCCCTAGTACTGGGGGGCATAAGATGCTCAAATGTGGGAGGGAGAGAGGGAGGAAGGGAAAGAGGGTGGGAAGGAAGGAAGGAAGTTAGGAAGGGAGGGAGGGAGGGAAGGAAGGAGAGATGGAGGGAGGGAGGGAAGAAACGAAATGTCTCACTTAACCATGAACATCTAAATGGAGGAGCAGAAATACCAGGAGTTGGAGACAGAGAGGGACCACTAACTGATGAAAGCCAGTGTTATTAAATCAAGAAGCACAGCCTTAAGTCTGAAGCTGTTATACGTTGTATAGGTGGAGGGGACAGGGTCCATCTACCCTGGATCAGATTCGGGACAAGCAGTGGAGCCTCAGGTGATGACCAGATATTTCCAAGTTTCTCATTTCAGCTCAAAGCCCACCCTGTGTGTCTGAAACCAAGATGGAAGGTGCACAAGGGAGGTCCTTCCCTTCACCCCGCTTTGTAACCATCCTGGTGGAAATGAGAATGATGACCATCAACCCTTCCCCACCCCTCATGTCACCTCCATTTTACTCAGTCTTATTCAATCTGGTGTTTACTGTTTGAAGTAATCCAATGGTGTTTGTTGTCATGTAAGGAAATTTCACAGAATTCTTCACAGCAAGTGCTGGCAGGTGAACACATGTGTGCTATGCTGCCTTGGCAAATTCCATCATGATCCATAACAACTTCATTAGGGTCATATTTTGTGCTTCTGGTATAATCAGACTGCACTTTCATAATTTTTAAATTGAATTGGGTAATATAGGATGACTTGTCTAGGGGGACCTGGATGGCTCAGGGAGCCCAATGTGGCTTGATCCCAGGACCCTGAGATCATGACCTGAGCTGAAAGCAGATACTTAGCCAACTGAGCCACCCAGGCACCCCACACTTTAGCAGTTCTGATTGGGGCTTTTACTTGGGAAGACAGAACTTTATAGTAAATGTTTATACCACCAAGGAACTTGCATTCTGTGACAACCCACTTATAATGGTATTAAGGTAGCTAATGCTGGGCCCCAGTGATGGAGGAAAAACATTTAATAACTTTGGATAGCTCTTCATATGAAATGCATGTAATGGGGATAGATGCAAGGTGGTTTCCAAAAAAGACTTAGAGTAGCACCAACTTACACCTCCTACCCAACGTCCTTAAAGGAATGACACTTCCACTTCGATGAATTATGCCTGTACTGGCACCAGTGACTTGGTGATTAATAAGCTGTTTCTCTAAGAATAATGCTTACAAGATGGAAATTTAAAATTTTGAACATCCTGAGGTGTTAGACACCTAAGTGCAAGTCCTCTCAGTGCTGTTTTGCTCATGGCCCTGGACACTGCTGCCTGCCCTCCCCGTGGCCACTGCATCAACCCCAGCTCCTTGCTGCCCTTCTGGATCAACAGCCTCCTTTTGTGGCTGGTCTCCACACCTCTGCCGCCCCCTCCTGTAGTTCACCACAGGGCTGCTCCCATGAGTTTATTAACATGCAAATCGGATTATGCTGTCCCTGCTTAAAGTATTCAAATGAGCACAGCAGGTTTCAGAGGAGTCCACCCAGCTGTCAGATGGAACGGAGTGCCCTTGAGGGCCTGCCCCCCACCTTGTGGCCTCAGCTTCTGCCCTCATCATTCAGCACCCCATTCTCCCATGGCTCCTACAATTTGCAGTTCCCCAGGCAGATCTGCGCTTGCTCCTGTCTCTGCTACCTGCTACCTACCTGCTGCTGTCTCTACCTAAATCAGGCTTCTTCACCAGAAATATGTCCTCACTTCCTTTAAAACTCAGGCAACTTTTCCCCCACCACCTCGGGAGGGGGACTAGTGGTCCTCAGCATGCTGTCTTCCCAGGTCCCCGGCAGTCTCTTTCTCCAGCTCATCTTCTTCTGCCCTTAAATGCCAAAGTCCCTCAGGATGGCTGGAACCCATTCTCTTCAGGTTAAACTCTTCCTGCAATCCCGTCTATGCTGGGATTTCAGGCACCTTCTATGGAGGTGAAAACTCTGAATACTCTGCAATCTCCTGCTGCAGTCCACTTTGAGCTCCAGACCCACAAACTTTCACCACATCCTTAACAGCTCCAGATGTCTAGCTGGCTTCCCAGATTCAGCATGCTCGAAACTCCTCCATGCCCACTCCCCAAAGGAACCCTGCCTCTATCCTGTAGTGGCATGTCAGTGGATGAGGTCATCGTTCAGCCTCTTGCTCAAGATTAAAATCTGGGGGCACCTGGGCGGCTTAGTCGTTAAGCGTCTGCCTTCAGCTCAGGTCATGATCCCAGTGTCTTGAGATCAAGCCCTGCATCAGGCTCCCTGCTCGGCAGGAATCCTGTTTCTCCCTCTCTCGCTTCCCCTCCTTGTATTCCATCTCTCACTGTTTCTTTATTTAGAAAAAAAAAAAAAAAGACTAAAATCTGAAGATGTCTTTGACCTCTCTTCACACCCAATATGGCCAGTTCTATGTACTACCCCAATGTCGCACGTACTGTCTCTCCCATTACTCATCATCATCTCTGCCAAAAAACTTCTATTATTGCTTCCCTCACTGGAGACCTCACTGGTCTCCATGCAGCTCCCCCTCATCCCCTAATCAATCTGTTCTAACCATCATGTCTATGTCTATAAGGGTCTTTAAAAATGAAAATCAATCCATGTCTCTTCCCAACATGGACTCCTTTGTGGATTACCACTATCTTTGATAGAAGCCAAAATCCTTAGGAGAAGGCATCAGCTCCTGTTCTAGGCTCATCTCTCTCCACCGCCCCCCCTCCCATATGCAAACATTCTAGATTGTTCTCATTCTTTCTTTTAACAGGTTATTTTTTAGAGCAGTTTAAGGTTCACAGCAAAATTGAGAGCAAGGAAGAGAGTTCCCATGCACCCCCTGTCCCCACACCTGTACAACCTCCCACCCACTATCAATATCCCCGCCCAGAGCGGTACACTTGTTACAACTTGTTGCACCTACACTGACACATCGTCATCACCCAAAGTCCATAGTGTACTCTAGGGTTCACTTGACACCCTGCATTCCATGGGTTTAGGCAAATGTATAAGGACCTGTACCTACCATTATGGTGTCATTCAGAATGGTCTTATCACCTTAAAAACCCTCCATGCTCTACTTTCTCTTCCCTTTCTCCCCCCTAAGCCCTGGCAACCATGGATATTTTTACTGTCTCTATAGTTTTGCCTTTTCCAGAATGTCATAGATTTAGAATCATGCAGTACGTAGCCTTTTCAGATTGGTATCTTTCACTTAGGAATCTGTATTTAAATTTTTTCCATGTCTTTTCATGGCATGTCATAACTCATTTCCTTTTAGTGCTGAGTAATACTCCATTATCTGGATGTTACCTGGTTTATTTAATCATTCACCTGCTGAGGGACATGTACATTACTCCCAAATCTTGGCAATTAGGAATAAGGCTGCTGTAAGGATCCATGTGCAGATTTTTATGTAGATGTAAATTTTCAACTCTGTTGGGTCAATATCGAGAGTACAATTATTGGGGTGTATGGTAAAGTGAGTTTATTTTATAAGAAATGGTAAACTGTCTTTCAATGTGGCCGAACCACTTGTTGTTCCCACTAGAAACAAATGAGAGCTCCTATTGCTCCACATCCTTATCAACATAGGTGTCACCAGCGTTTTGGATTTCAGGCATTCTGATGGATGTCTAGCAGCATTTAGTCCTTTGAAAACCCAGTGAGCATTGTCCCACATGACCTTTGAACCAGCTGTTCCACTGCCTATCTTACCCATTCCCCAAAGCCCTCCTATTCACCTTGCCCCACTTTCAGGTGTTGGCCTTTGTGTTGGTCCACGTCCTTTAAGAAGCAGATGCCAAGCTGGAATTGGATATACATGAGATTTATTAGGGAAATGCCTGTGAGGGGAGAGGAGGAGAGGGCCAGAGGAGGTTGGAGGGTCATCAGACCATGAAGCAGGTCTGACTTTTTGTCAAAGAAATGGGGAAGGATGGGAGGCTGGTGAAAGATTTGTAGACCACAGTGCAGCTCAAGAAAATTTGCCTGCTCTGTCAGTTATGGGGAAGCATAGTTTCAGTGTTCACATAGTGTAGATTTCAGAGTACGACAGCTAGGACATTGGTCTGATAGTGTCCCTGTAGTTGGAGGTCTAAGAGGTACATTTCCAGTCTCCACAGCCTTTGGATCCTGGGGGAGATTTCCATGCTAGTTCAGCACCCTATATTAGGACTCACGTAACAACAAAAACTCTTCCTTGATAATGCTTATTAGATGTTTATTTTTTTTACTTGTTTTAATACCCATTTGCTCAGTTAGACTAAAAGCTCCATGAGGGCAAGAATTATGTCTGCTTGTTCCCTGGTGAATTCTCAGTACCCCATAGAGAATTTGGATCAAGATGTTCTTAATAAGGATGTCCCAAATGAATGAACAAATGAATGAGTGGACAAAAGTACAAATATGGTCATAAGACTACAAACACCTCCTAGAAATTCAGAACTGTGATGTCCAGGCAGGACTCAGAGGTGCCAAGACAGAATTCAGGACCTGGTTGGATTCAGAGCAATTCTATCGGGTGGCACCCAATCAAGCTCTTCTTCCTGCCCCTCATCTGTTTCTGCTTCTCTTTTGTGTGTCTTTTCTTCTCACTGCTAACTTGTCAGTTATAAAATTTTCCCAATTTAAATTCTGATAGAGATGAGGTGCTGCTTCTGTCTAGGATATAGAACAGGGAAAAGATTATCAATCTGCCCTAACAGTAAGGAAAAGCGGTATGTGACAGAATCATATCTTTTCTTCAACCAAGCAGGGTGCTAAGGTTAAAGGGCCACAAAGTAGCCTGAAATCCAAGGACAATCTGGTCCCTGAAAAAGAGAAACAGAACACAAACACATGAGGAAGACATTCCAAACACCATACAAGCAGGTAAGAGGGACTTTGCAACAACTTTGTAAAGTCGAGTGAGGGGTGTGGAGGCTCCTGGGATTCCAAGATACAGAGGGAGATTGCAACTATTAAGGGCTTCTCCCTGGGCCCCTGCTGGGTGCTCTCTAATGAGATGGGGAGTGTGAGGTAGGAGTTGAGAGAGTGTCTCCCCAGCTCATGCATAACTGAGGGGAAGGAACTGGCATATGGAACAAAGCTCAAGCCACTGTGGAAAAGGCAAAAACCTCTGTCACCTCCAGGGCTTAAGTGAAGACTCATTGTATCTCTGGAAAGAGTGGAAGAAAAATCCCTCTGTCCATAGGATCAAAGATCAAGGCATCCTGGGCCTACGATTCTACGATTGTACAATAGTCATTAGCTATCTCCTACCATTGAGGAAGGGCTGGGTACAAGATAATTTGTTTGCCATAAAGAGGAGGGGAAGGGCCATGGAGAAAGCCTCATCTCGGAGACCCAGACACACAGAGTCTGCCTAAGATGGAAGCTGGACCAGGGCAACAAAGATTCCCCATCATCTCCCCACAAAGCTAAAAGCACCACAATCTACAGCTTAGAGAAGGGCAAGACCATGGGCAGAGAGCCTGTCTCAGTACTAGTCTCATAGCAAAGGCTGGAAACAGAGTGGGGATTTTGAGAAATCCCTTTAGTGCCCACTTGAAGCACAAGGGATCACTGAAGCTGGTGGGGCACTGAAGGTAACTCAGCAACAACAAAATCAAGCTGTAATTCAACTCCTCAGGTGATTGACTTAACCTGCACAGAGCAGTCTAGCAAAAGGAAAGGTGTGCCCATTTACCAAGAACAAATACTGTTGAGCCCAGACTTTTCTGTTCCATGCACAATGTCTAGCATTTCCTCAATAATCACGAGATATAGGACAAAGAGCAAGACAAAAGTGATCTACCACCAACAGACAAAATAATCAATGGGTCCAGACTCAGAGATAACTCAAAATTGAAAGTATTTGAGAATTTAAAATAACTATGATTAATATATTAAAGACTCTACTGGAAAAGGTGAACAACATGCATGAGCAGATGAAGAATCTCATGGGAGAGAAGCTATTGCAAAAGATTCAAATGGAAATGCTGGAAATCAAATTAGGTATGAAGAAAACTTCCACAGGCTCATTACTAGACTCAACCCAGCCAGTGAATTACTGAACATAAAGCTAGCCCAATGGAAATGACCAAACTAAAACACAAAGAGAAGAAGGAGGGGAGAAAATAGAACAGAGTCCAAAGGCTATGAGACAATATCTCAAAGTCTAGCATAACTAATTGGCATCACAGAGGGAGGGGTGAGAAGAGCAGAATTGGGACCAGAAGTAATATTTGAAGTAGTATCAGAGAAGGATTTATCAAAACAGTAAAAAACATCAGACCACAGACACAAGAAGGTCAGAAAATCTGAAAAACAGGATAAACACTGAAGAAGAATAAACACACCAAGACACATCATATCTGAACTACATGAAAACAAAGATAAAGGAAAAGTCTTGCAAGCATCAGACACGTTACCAATGTAAGAGCAAAGGGGAGAATTTGTAGGAGATTTCTTGTTCAAAACTTTGCTAGCTAAATTCCAGAGATAGAGATGGATTGATCTCTATCCATCCAGGACTCATGACTGGTCCTGCTAACCACTGTTTTCCCTGTTTGAGTAAAGCTGTGTGTGCAGCTGACTCATAGCTGCAGCCGAGTGACCACATTTACCTCTCCTTGAGCACAGTCTGAATTTACCATGCCGTGCTTCTGCATACTTTCAAGATAAGAGACTATTTGGAAACAGTTCTGGAAGAAAATGCATTTGTTGACAAATGGGTTTTATTTCCAACTATTGTTAAGTTAAGGTATATTGTATAGTCAGTGAACTTGGGCACCAAAGAACAGACTTTTCAGGAAGAAAAATGGAGCATTAGAGTCTCTTGGAAGGAAAGTCTTTGGATTTAGAGTTCTGAGGGTAGCCCGACACAGCACATTTCAGACTACATGGAAAATAAAACCTAGAATGAAACTTTGGGACACCTCACTGCTTATTCAAGGTGTTTTATTACCATGGTTTTTAAAAGAAAAGGGGAGAGAAAATATGGATAATAAAGATTTATTTTCAATTCCATTTGCACCCTGTATATTTTTACTCAAACACTTTCTATATTTGAGAAGTAATAAAGGTGACGGTTAAGAATCTGTTCTCAGACTATGGCTCTGGCACTTAACACTATTTGACTTTGGAAATGCTAATTTACCACTGAATCTGTTCCTTCATCCTCAGAGGGTCATTATGAGAGTTAAATAGAATTCAGGACAAGTGCTTAGCACAATGCCTGGCACGCCATAAACACCCAATAAATTTTAGTTGCCATGAACTTAATTACTACTGTTCTTGTTCATTAGATTATTTGGTCAGTGTCATTTTTATCTATGCAAGGACACATTCTGCTAGCTGCCTCTCTTTGCGTGCCTTACTCTTCAGGTCTTTCCAAAGCCCAGGATGCATTCTTCTGTGACTTTTCACACTCATTGGTCATTTTCCTTTATGAGGTTTCAAAGGTGAGTGCCAGCTCTGAGCTTGGATGCTGACTTAAGTCTTCAAAAACCCAGAACATTATGTGCTTTCCCTGTGATGCAGCCAGAGAAGCTTTCCATCCCTTCCTGGCCCCAGTGTGCACCGTTTGTTGGCTTGGCTCATTTTGGAGGATGAGGCACAGTGGATTAGCATGACTTGATCAAATGAACTTTAACCCAAACAGCACTCAGTGGGTCCGTAAAATTATTTCTAAGAATTGTTTCATTTGCAGTGATTGTCATCAAGCAGACCTGTGTTGTCCACACAGGCATCACTAGCAATGGGACTGTGTTCCAGACCAGAGGCTAGCAAACTTTTCTCTAAAGGACCAGATAGTAAATATTTGGGGACTCTGGAGGCTACACACAATCCTGTTTCATCTTCTTATGCTTTTTGTCTTTTTTCCCCACAACCCTTTAAAAATGCAAAAAGTTCTTAGCCTATAAACTGTATGAAAACAGACTACGGACAAAAATTGGCCCGCAGTTTGCTGACCCCTCTGAGAGATCTCTGATTTCCTTTCTATTAGACAGTTTGGCAATCAGGAAGAACACACACTTACATTTTCTTTTCTTTGCTAGAATCACACTAAAAGTCTTGTTTTCAGCTTTTAGGGAATTGGACTCTTTCAGAGATTACTTGGAAAAGAAGAGGTATTTCATTGAAATACATTTTGAAATGCATCGTGTGTATTTACCTACACTCCCATACATATGGTCTCTGTATCCCAAGTACTTGAGGTTAATAAAAATATCTGAACATTTTCATCCAGTTGCCATGGGAACATAGGTTAAGACCAAATGTATATCCTAAACAAGCACCAGGTTTTCTGGCTGATGAAATATGTCGTGTGTTGACTTTGGAGGGTGTTCTATTTCCACTGTTGCCTGCCTGGCTGACTCTGCTCTCTGTCCCATCCTCCTGCTCCTCTTTGTGTCCCTGTTACACACGTCCTTCTCCGTTGTCTCCTCGTCTGCTAGCCTCTCTCCTCCCCCCTCCTCCTCTCCCTCGCCTCTTCACACCGCTTGCTCTGTGGGCCTCTGAGATGAAGGTCAAACATCTGGTTTCCATCTACCCACACTGTTTAACTGAAGCCCAGCCGACCAGATTTCCTGTTCATAAATCATTACTCATCTGGAGCACACTCAGGATCACTTTGGGGACTGTTTACTCAGAGTATCTCCTTTTTTAGAAGAACTGCCTCCCTTCCACGTCGTTTCAAGTTGGCCAGCATCTCCTAAGTTGATGATTTTTTCAATTTTTATATTTGAAAAGGAGACAAAAGGGAAGTTTTCTTTGATAAGGCATTTTAACAAATTATATCAGAATTAGAGTTTGGTAAAACATAACAGTTTACAATAGTAGAATTAGGGCAAACATTGAAGTTCATCTATGATATTAAGGAGGTATGGCGATTGATATTTTAAATAAACTTTTTTAACAGCAGAGATAGTTAACACATACTCACAGATATGTGCCAGGAGGCACTGGAAATCCTAACTCACCTACTTCACAACAACTCTGCAAAATAAGAACTCTTAACTTTATGTTACAGATGAGAAAACCAAGGCAGAGAAAAGATAAGTAACATGCCCATGCAGCTGGGAAGTGGCCACCCTGTCCTGTGATGGGAACCAGACAGTCTGGCACCAAGTCCATGTTTTTAGCACCTGATTTGACTGCTTCTAAGTTACTTCAAATGTAACATTATCCTAGCATCACAGATGGAGAAACTGAGGACCAAAGGAGTAAATGAAACCATCATAGCTATTTTAAAATTTCTCCAAATGCTGTCTCTTTTCTTAGAACTTCTGGTAGGTCTCAGTGCTGCATTTTGTGAGTTTATTGTAAGCTTCCAAGAAGCCCTTTAATTCCCCTATGTGGAATCAACGTTAAAAACCCAATTCTGGGGGCGCCTGGGTGGCTCAGTGTGTTAAGCCTCTGCCATAGGCTCAGGTCATGATCTCAAGGTCCTGGGATCCAGCCCCGCATTGGGCTCTCTGCTCGGCGGGGAGCCTGCTTCTGCCCACCCCCCCACCTGCCTCTCTGCCTGCCTCTCTGCCTACTTGTGATCTGTCAAATAAATTAATTAATTAAATCTTTAAAAAAAAAACTACCTAATTCTGTTTTTACATTTTTTCATAGAAGCATGTGATGTGTGATATTTCTCTTAACTGACTTATGTTATTGGAGAAATAAAATGAATATGTCAAAAATTTTAACCTAAAAATTACCAAGTCAATCAGATGTTTTTCCTATGGTCATAATGTCAATTATGTCTTCAGAAGAATTAAGTAAGAAAATGAAAATGTGAATTACAGTAAAGGCCACTGAGTCCTGTTCTAGTTCATGGGTCCTACTAGGCAATGACCAACATAAAGAACAGATGATGACCATCTGTGGTGTTTAGTGGGTGCTAAACACAGTGCTAGGTGCTGGGGAGAAAGAGATGGAATTGCATGGAGGACATTAGGAGAAGGAAAGGAAAAGTGAATTGGGCAAAATTGGAGAGGGAGACAAAGCATGAGAGTCTGTGGACCCAAGAAACAAACTGAGGTTTTTTGGGGGGAGGTGGTGGGGGGATGGGTGAGCCTAGTGGTGGGTATTAAGGAGGGCACACATTGCATGGAGCACTGGGTGTGGTGCATAAACAATGAATCTTGGAACACTGAAAAAATAAAATTAAATTTAAAAAAGAGAGTGATGGGGGCACCTGGGTGGCTCAGTGGGCTAAGCCTCTGCCTTCGGCTCAGGTCATGATCTCAGGGTCCTGGGATCGAGCCCCACATCGGGATCTCTGTTCAGCGGGGAGCCTGCTTCCCCCTCTGTCTCTGCCTGCCTCTCTGACTACTTGTGATCTCCATCTGCCAAAAAAAATAAATAAAATCTTTAAAAAAAAAAAGAGAGAGGGAGAGGAATGGAATTGGTCATTTCTCTTCCTGCATAGAATTGCACTGTTGTGACAGACATAATATCTGTAGTGAGATTCTTGTCAATTATTGCAATTTGTAGAAATGTAGGTTCTTTGAATGTAAGACATCATCTGGTCTTTATCATTTCTTAAATGGTGTGTTAGTGGGACAGTGGTGGCTGCTTTCCAACTCTCTCTCTCTGACTGCCTCTCTGCCTACTTGTGATCACAGTCTGTCAAATAAATAAATAAAATCTTTTTTAAAAAAAGGAACAGTTACTCTATGTTAAGAGACAGACACCCTGTGAGGGATAATTGGATGGGGATATTGATTTTAAAATATATTGCAACTAAATATATTAATTACTGGAGTTAACAAATTCCAAGTACTTGAGTACATAGTTTATAATCATTATATTTTTGAATCCTGAAAACAACCCCATTAAACTTAACAATTTGACTGAGGATGCACAGGTCATAAGTGGTAAATTTGGTATTAGAACAATAGTTGATTGGACTCAAAACCCTGTGCCATTATCCCATGTGCAATGCTGCTAATAATCATCTTGGGAAATGCAAAGAAAGTGGTGCACAAGGTTTTGTGCATTGTTAATTTAATTAGCATAAATATTTCCCCTTTCTTCTCTTGTATGTATGCCTTGAAACTTGGTTGTTGCCTCTACCTTGTTCTTTCTTTCTTTAGTCTCTCTTATTTTGCAAATAACTTTTTTTAAAGATTTTATTTATTTATTTGACAGAGAGAGAGATCACAAGTAGGCAGAGAGGCAGGCAGAGAGAGAGAGAAGGGGGAAGAAGGCTCCCTGCTGAGCAGAGAGCCCGGCACAGGGCTCAATCCCAGGACCCTGAGATCACGACCTGAGCCGAAGGCAGAGGCTTAACCCACTGAGCCACCCAGGTGCCCCTGCAAATAACTTTTTCATTGACTTGGTTTCTTTAACACGATCTGTGCCACTTTTACTGTGTCCCAGGTGAATGCATACATCATGGTCAAGTAAGCCCATGTGGAATAAAGCAGAAAAATATTTATTTTTAAAATTTATTTTTAAGAATAAATGGTATCCAAATAGTGTTTAATCTATGAGTCAAGTCTTCAAATTCCATAAGCCAACTCAATAATTATTGAAATTTCCCCTATTATTTAGTGGTTTCTTCCATTTATAAGCAAAATATTCATACTAAAAAAAAACCAGAAATTGGTTGTAGTAGCTGATTCTGACATATGGAATTGGCTAAATAGAGGTGAGGTTATAGTCCTCAAAATCCCTCCATCCTGAGAAGGAAAGCTGACAATTCCTGTTGATCCCCTGGGGCTCAGATCACCTATTCAGGTCAGTGCTTTAGGATACCTGGTAAAAAATATCATGGTACCAAGATGTTTTTACTCCCTCTTCCTGCCTTAGTAAGGAGCTGAAACAGAATGCAAGCTCCAGTCCTAGATGATTGCCCAGAAGCAGAAATATAACAGCAAAAGTTTATCATTTGTTAAGGGAAGTTCTTTCTCCCTGTTTCTGGCATTATAGTGACACTAAGTTTTAGATAAACATGTCATTTGTGAAACTGCACCATTTCTAAAGCTGAAGTTGATGTATCAGTAAGAAAAATGAGCAATCCTCACAATTAGAATGAGGATATCTGGGAAGAGGCAGAGGAATTCAAGATGCTAGCTCCTTTGGGCCCCAACTAAAAACATATGTCTATCTCAGAGACTTTATATTTATGGTTGTTTCTGCCTGGGATACTCCCTCATTACCACACCCCTGCCTTTCATCATATATTTCCATGACTGGCTCACATCTTCACTTCCTTCAGATGTCTGCTCAAATGGGTTCTTTCCAGAAAGGCCTTCCCTCAGCATAATTTATAACACACACACACACACACACAGACACACACACACAGTCTTGTAGACGCATGCACACTCATGTACACACACTCACACATAACTTTCAGTTCTCCTACTCTGTTATTTTTTTTTTTTTTGCTGAGCATGTATCATTGCCAAATATGCTATGAATTTATTTGGATACCTCTGTATATTATTTAGGGTAGGCTAAACTGATCTAATAACAAATAAACTCAAATACGCAATGGCTCAACATAATACAAGTTTTATTTCTTGCTCATGTAACAGGCTTGGGGGATATTCAAATTGGCAGTTCAGCCCCCTTCCATGCAGTCACTCAGGGATACATACTCCTTCCATTTTGTGGCTCTGTCAATCACCCCCAGATAGAGAAAACAGAAGATAATAAAACATGGGAAGATGTGCATTAGGAGGTTTTCATTGTCCTCCAATTGGAACATACTACTTTTACTCATTTGACTGGAAAGGATTCCATTATATGGGTATACACAGCTTTAAAGGGCATTGAGAAATAGAGTTTTGGGATGTGTGCAAAGAAAAAGAGACTGTATTTTACTGAACAGTTTAGAAGTTTGATCTAGTGTTCTTCCACTAAAATGTAAGCTACTTGAAAATAACAACTTCATTTTGTTCATGGTTATATTCACAATGCTTAGAACAATGTCTAGGATATAATAGACTTTCAGTAAATCCACATTAAATGAAGAAAAAAATGAACATAAGCAAATTTGGTTTGAAGGTTTGAATGTAGCCTGAGAAGTCTGGGTTTACAGTCTGTATAGAGATAAATACCTCAAAAGTAAGAGAAAGGAATCAAAGCAATATTTTAGGTAGTTAGGTCACTAGAAAACTCCCAAGTTGAGCTTAGAGACTCTGAGATTTTCCCTTCAATCTCCAAGACGCACCTCGGGAGTGGATTAGACTGATGAGTAGTCCACACACTCATCCACACCACAGGAAAATATGTCCATTTATTCTCATAAGCTGGTCCAGAAGGAACTAGAAAAAGGAATTCATTCAACAGCAGAAGAAGTTGTAGCCTCCAGACAGACTTACCAAGGGCTTCCATCCACATCCAGGGCAACATGTCAACAGATATATATATATATAAATTTATGTGTGTGTGTGTGTGTGTGTGTGTGTGTGTGTACACACACTTATCACCTCTTCTTTATCCATTCATCTGTTGATGGACATCTGGGCTCTTTCCATAGTTTGGCTATTGTGGACACTGCTGCTATAAACATTGGGGAGAATGTGCCCCTTTGAATCACTGTGTTTGTATCCTTGGGATAAACTGTTCATGGGAATGCAAACTGGTATAGCCACTCTAGAAAACAGTATGCAATTTCCTCAAAATGTTGAAAGTAGAGCTACCCTATGACCCGGCAGTTGCATTACTAGGTATTTACCCATTTGGTTTTAAACCTTAGAGCTAAAAACAACAAGAATGTTTTTTCTCCTATAGAAAGTTTTTCATATATATTCAAGAAATGACCAATGACGTCTTACCTCCACATCTCCTCTTTGCCACATAGAAGAGCTCTGGGTCCTTCAACCATCCTCCCAGGCCAGGGACTGCTACCACCGCCACACTCTGAGGACACTGTCCCACACATGCTACAGTTTACCCATGGGCCCCTTCCAGAGTGGCAATTCCTCGAGTGTGGCCCAATCAGACCTCTGCCAAACACCATATTTCTATAAACCCTGAGAACAGACTATCTCTTCAATGGGTATATCAGAGTCTATTCAGATTTAATGGGTACTAACACTGCCTAGAATTGCTAAGATCTTTGCAAAGTGCTACTACTAAACATTACTGCTTTATCTTATATTGGAAAGTAGTTTATCTGTGGGATTTAAGTAAGCAGACCCGAATATAAGTGTTTCCATTTATGCCAGTCGAAGTGGATTTTACAGATCCAGTCCCCTCCATCAAGGGCTAACCTCCCTGGTTTGTGCCACCTATAAATGTGAAAATAATGTGTTCTGTGCATCTGTCCATGGCATGGATAAAAATACTCAACAGTGTGGAACTGGGGATGGAGTTCTGCAACACAAAGGCCAAAAATCTTTGGGTTACTGAGTCAACAGTTCCTTTGGACACTATTAGCCGCTAAGTAATTCACCTCATTATACCAACCTCCGCCCTTAGTTCTCCAGCATGTCCACAAGCAGACCATAAAAACCTCATCAAATGACTTGATGAGGAACAGATGATGCACAAAGTCAACCACATTTCCCAGCTAAACTCCTGCTAAAGAAGGAAATGATGTCTGTGGGTAGTGGCAGCTATAAGAGTAGTTCTGTGCCGTAGATCTTCCCTGAGTGAAATGCAGTGATGGGAAAGAGTTCATACGAGCCACCTTGCAAAACATTATAGTTATCTTCTTTACTATTGTGAAAACATATGCAATCAAAAAGCAGTCATATAACCAGGTATGACTTCTGTAACTTTGGACATACCCCTGAGTGTCCTCAATGTCTTATCAAGGAAATGAACGCAGTATCTATTCTGCCTGTCTCTTCAGGTTGTGGTGAGTATCAGTTTAGCTGAGATCATGAGCATGTGCCTTGAAAACTACAGACATGTCCTCTATCACTGCATACTTGGGGCAATCTTGACATCATCTGAGCACACCTTTCATGGCCCACCTCAATATCCTCAACCAGCTAAGGAACGCCATACATCTGGGTGTAAACCTCAAACCTCAAACCTCTAAGTTCTAGTTCTAATAACTTCCATAAAAACACACCTACTACATATGGACAGTTTGGAAGTTAAGAGCAATTCATATAGCTGAAAACATTAATAGTACTAATCCCCAAAACAAAGTTAATCATTTTTTTGTTTTAATAGAACAAGTTTCATACTTGACAACCCAATTCGTATTAATGAAAGGACTCTGGCACCCTTGTGACAGCTCATCCAAAGAGAGGAGTGAGCCAATCGCATTGAAATGATACCTCTCATGTATGGACAGTCACACATGCTAGTTGGTGCCATTCAATCACCAAAGAAATGATTGACACAGAGCTCAAACACAGAGCTCAAAGCCAGCACTCCTGTCAAGTGTGTGATCTTGACTTAGCCACTCTAAGCCTCAGAGCTTAATTTACTCATCTGTTAAATAGGTTCATTGTACCTTCTTCCACTTGGTACCTTGTTCATCATGGCCTCTTCTCCACCATTGTACTTTCTGTTGTGCACATTAAGTGAAATAACGTATATTAAATTGCCAACTCCAAAGCCAGGCTAGACCATAGGCTTTCTCATGACTAACACAGTAACAGATGTTTTCCTTGAAATGAATCATGGCTAATTCATATAAGACCAACCACCACAAATGACTGAGCATTGCCTTTGATCTCAAGTTTAACATCTGTCATGGCATCAGAGTTTAATGCCATTATGCCATTATATCACAATCCCCAACTGATCTCCTTGTATTTACAAAACAACAACAACAAAAAAACGTATATAATGTGTAAATGCTTCAGAATAACATTAATTTGACTGCATTCATAATAATAAAATTATCAAACTTAAGATAAAAAGTAATTTAAAAGTAGGGAGCAGTGAGACCATGCTGAACTAAGATGAAATCACAGAAATGTAAAGCAGCTTCCAGCTTTAACAGTAATTCATAACACCTTTTGATAATCATGTTCTATCATAGCAAAAGGAAATATTCACTGAAGGCTTAAAAGAAAAACCTATATTGAACAATACAGTTTATGAAGAACATTCCATGTACATTAGGAACCCCTGTCCAGATGGGAGGGGCACATTCAAACATATTGAAGCAGATGAGGCTACCAGATATCAAATGGATTTACAAGTGGATCAGCTTGCATCCCAAACAGAGGAAGCTCATGTTCCTTGTCCACCTGTCTCAGGTAATCTGCAGACAGGGCCTGGAGCAGAGGAACCAATATCCTGTGCTCCTGGATCCTGCAGAAGTCAAGCAGGAAGCCAGTCCTAAGCCAGGAGACTGGAGTTGGAACTGAGCTCTGGACTCAGAGTGAATAGCAACATGGGGCAGGGCATAGGGAGGGGATCAGTTATACCACTTGGGGCTCACTAGAGGTTAGGGAAGTAGGAATTGGATACCAGACAGAAGAATAACTCAGGACCCTGACAGGTGAGGCGCCAAGGATGCTGACATATCTCCTGCCCTGGTCAAAACTGGTCCAGGAAGGATGGGAAAAGACTCCCCCAGGGGAAGAGGTCTAGGTGAACATAGCTAGAAAAGGTTGAGGAAGAAGGGACTCGGTGATCATTCTGTCCCCATTACCCTCTTCATCTCCACCCTGTGAACACTGTGTTGTTGTTGTTGTTGTTGTTATGATTACTATTATTAAATTATATATTCATTTATCAACAAAGAGTCATTGAATTCCCACAATGTCCAAGAGCTGTACCAGGTGGTGTTTATCTGATGGTAAGTGAAGCAGTCTTGGGCTCCACCACCAAGGATAAGCGCAGGCTGAGAGAGCACACTGGTGATGGGCAGAGGGGGGAGTGGGACCAAGATGGGTCAGGGGAGTCACTCCCCATGGTCACAAAATTTAAGGGAGCACCGAAAACCTCAGCAATCAAGTAAATAAGGCAGTATTTTAATGCAATATTTTAAAAAGTCAAAATAAATGCAACGAAAACTATGATTAGTAACATATAAAAATGAAAAGAGAATCTGGTAACAGAAACGTGTGGAGAAGAAGCAAAAATCACTCACTCTGCCATAGCTGGGGGTACTACTATGATGGGTTCTTCCTGCCTGCCTTTAAATATATATATTTTTTCACACATCTGAATGTATGATGGGAGTGATGGCTCTCCCCTTGGATCCTTCAGGGTTATGTTTCAATCCTTTATCACTCAGAGATGTTCTCAGGTGCGTATTATCCTGGACAAGGTTAAGTAGCAGCTGATGCTTCCAACACAGCATGCTTACTGCCAACCCTACTGTGTTTCTCACTTGTGCTGTATGTCCCCCCAGGGAGCCTTGCTTGCCCTCACTCTCAGGAACTAAGTGATAGAAACCCACATGTTATTCACTTCCTGGATTGTAGAAGCAGGAAAGGGGAGTGTGAGCCGTGATGTCATCTTCAAACTTTTCCCTCCACACATGGTGTGCCAATTCCACCCACATTACCATTGGCCAAAGCAAGTTACCTGGCCACATCTAACCTACAGGGAAGAGGGGAGGCAGCTCTGCCATGCTTTGGGATCAGAAAGCAGCCATCCGCTGGCCAAACCAGGACAGTAAAGCATTCTTGCCCCTTTGGCTACTGTGGAGGGAGACGGAAACCAGATCAGCCATTCCAACAGCAAAGAGAGAGGCATGTCATATGGAAGAGCAGAGAAGGCTGGGCAGCCAAAAAATGGCAACTGTCCAGGTCGCAAACCCTTCAGCTACCCAAGGTTCCCATGCCTTTTAACAGGTATTCTCAAAAGAACACACCCCCAGCTAATCTTTTCCTATTTGTGTGGTTTTTTTAAGATTTATTTATTTATTTATTTGACAGAGAGAGCGAGAAATCACAAGTAGGCAGAGAGGCAGGTTGAGAGGGGGAAGCAGGCTCCCTGCTGAGCAGAGAGTCTGATCAGGGGCTTGATTCTAGGACCCTGAGATCATGACCTGAGCCGAAGGCAGAGGCTTAACCCACTGAACCACCCAGGCGCCCCTTCCTATTTGTTTTTTTTTAACTCATTTTTAATGTTTTTTTAATTAGTAGACTTTCTTTTTTAGAGCACTTTTAGGTTTGTGGAAATACCGAGCAGAAAGTACTAAATAGAACTCCCTTATACTCCCTTTGGACACACACGGAGCTTCCCTAATATGAACATCTTGCATTTGTGTGGTACATTTGTGATAACTGAACTGAATTGGTTGAGGTTCTTAGCCAGGGAGGAACCCGACTCTTTGTGGCAAGGAGTCTGAGCCCTTGGCTCTCCTGCCACTATGGAATGGCAACCATTTTCAATTAACCCTAGCCAGTGTCTTGGTGGTCCACAGAGGCACTACAAGGAACCCCAGAGGCCGCATCCCTATTCCCCTCCACCCAATTCATAGCAAATAACTTTTTCACCTTGGAGGGTCAGGATCAATCATGTAGGCACTATAATCCACTTCCTCACCAGTTAGCTCTACAGCATGAGGAACCCTGAATGGCCAAGTAGTAGCATTAATCCCACTGGGTAGATGGAGGAAACAATCCTTTCTAGGGCACTACAATCTCTAACACAGAAGATAATACCATCATGACAACACGAAGAAAAAAAATACAATCAGTTTATCAGGGATACTTATGGAATATTACACATCCCCTTCCATTTCATTGTTCTTATACCCATGTATATTAGTTATGAAAGAAACAGCACCATACATTGGTCTCTGGCTAAGAGGATAAGGACAGCCTGTAGGACAACACCATACCATCGTGTGGTGTTATTCCCTGGCTGGCACAGATCTGTGTTTTCAGTAAAACATTTATGTTAATCATGAGAATGATCACTTATACTTTGATTCTCCTCTCCTTCCAGAAAGCTAGTAGGAAAGTCCTTCCTCCTTCCCTGGAATTTAAGTTTGCCTTGTACCCTGATGTGACCAATGATACATGAGTGGGAGTGATAATGCCCATCAGGGTATGCGTTACCCTATCTTTTTTTTTTCTACCTCAGTAACTGTGGAAACATTAGTGAGGATGAAGACTTCATCTTCAGGCTGGATTGGACCTGAAATGTGAATGGGAGATAACCCATCATTGTGTTGGGCTTTTTTTTTATTACTTCACCATAACTTAACCTATCCTAACTGATTCACCATTCCTTCTATAAGGTCAGTTGCTTTGGGGCCATGGGGTACATGATAAAGCCAGTGAAATTAATTTGTTATGAAGTGATTCATAACAATGCTTCAGGACAATGCTGAGGCAATGAATAAGGCATTCAGTAACCCCATGGATGGTGGTGCTGGCAGAGAGCACAGTCACCAGGAAAACCAAACCCAAAATCAAAGTGTCTGTTTCAAGAAGGACAGATCACTGTTCCTTTGTGGTGGAATGGGTCCAATGTTATCAACCCCCACATGGAATTGTTGGTTGGTCCCTCAAGATATCAGGAGATAAAGTTTGAAAAATTTGCTAGCAAGTAAACCACACAACAACGGCAATGGCCAGGCTCGCCTTGATAAAACAGAGTCCATATCATGGATCCCATACATAGGCTTGATCATCAGTTCCAGGGCCACTTGGATGTTTTTAGACATTGATCATTGGAAGAAAGAAGCTAACAAAGATCCCCAGGGTGAGTCATCCCATCTGCCTGATGACTGAGAGCAGCCCCTGCAGCGGGTTCTTTAGGAGGACTTTCAAGTGAGTTGAATGTTCTCAGCTTCTGGGCTCATTTCAAAAGGACCAGCCTTTTACCCCAAATCTCTTTGTCTCTAATCCTCCAGCATGCTCATTTTGGGTTCTTGACTTTCACACCATGGTCCATTCATCAGTACGGCTCCTCATCTCACCATTTCTTCACCCCTGGTTGCCACAAAAGCAGTCACTGTGATCACATGTGCTCTTGGTTATTATTTTCCTCCCAGTTAAGGTTACTTCACACCAAGTAGACAAGATGATTGTCAAAGTTCTGCCTTTAGAAGGTTTTTGCTTCTCTGCTTTCCTCTAGGTTACCCTGAATAAGAGCTTAACACACCATCAGTCCACTGTCACATGGCATTGACACATTTTGCAGATATATAATATATGCATATATGTATATGGTATTTGGGATAATTGAACTGAGTTGGTTGAGGTATATAATGTAATTATATATAATATATGTTTTATATATATATAAATATATATAAAACATTTATAAAAATATATATATATTTATATATATATATAAAACATATATTATATATATTGGGCTCCATTTTTCTTCTTCTCTGTAACTGCCACAAGTGTTAGTTGAAGAAGGGGTGGCACTGTGAGGGAAGTAGGATTGTCAGCTACTAGCTCATGCCAAGTGCCTGTGTCTACAGACCTTGCCTGTACCAGCCCAGATCTTCCAATGACTGAGGGAGTGATGCTGGGTGCACCTGCCTCCATGGCAGGTTGGCGGGGAACCACCTGGCTTGTGGCTGGCAACCTAGGTGGCATAACCAGTGAGCATAACCAGTGAGCATAACCAGTGGCATAACCAATGAGCTCATGCTCATTGGCATAACAGAAGCTACCTCCAGAAGAGTCCTTGTGCGCTCAAGGGGATGGGGCTAGGTTCCAAAATCCACAGAAACTTTGCTGTGACAGTGTCCAGTTGAGGCTTGTCACTGGCCCCTCACAGAGTTTCAGAAGGGCTGTACATGCTGGATCAAAGAGATGCATAGGGGCCTCACAGCTGGTCCCCATGGGCTGTTCCAAGTGTGTGTCTTATGATAAACTAAAAAGTCTTTAAAGAAAATAAGCTAATAGCAGTAAAAATAAATTTAAAAGATACAAGTCCTGAAGTTTACAAAATTAATTTTCAAAGCACTGAAAAAAATAAACAACTGAAAACACTTTTAAATTTAGAAAGGCAAAATGAAGTAGCATCCCCTGAGGTTATGAACAATGAATATGTCATTAAAAAGAATTAAAGGATACAAAAATAGAGGTTTAAAATGACTCAAGAGGAATAAAATAAAAATAATTTAATGATTATGGAAGAAAGCTGGAAATGATGGAGAGATGGTAATGCAAAAAGATAGGAATTCTAATTCCAATGTTTTTCTAGAAGAAGATACAAAGAGTCCTACAATGGTCCACACAACCCGTCCAACCTCTAGTTTGGTGGGGAGAACAAGTCCTGTTCTCAAGATGGTACCAAATCAGATACTTGGCTTCCTGCCTTACTACAGCAAAGACTAGGAGCTGGCAGCATCATAGCTTTGGCAAATTCACCCTCAGCAGGACCTTGGCACATAACCCCCACATCCCCAGAGATGTGCCCATACCCTCGTCTGGGCATCCTTCCAGGAACAACGTAAGGCCATGTACCATGGTGTTACTGCTACCAGTCCCCCATTTTCAGAGACCTCGCTTTTTCTCCACTAGTAGGTCACTAGTAGGTCACGGAGTGCTGAGGATGGCCCAGTGGCTCTTGGGCCCAAGGATGACCTGAGATGCTATGAAACCTGAGATCTTTGTTCACAACACCTAGGGTTTCTCCAGCCACTAAACCTTGGTGAGCTGCCTCTCCATTTTAGCTGGTGGTACCCGTGGTGGCTGAGCCACAGCCTGACAACCCCAAGCCAACTCCTCTTAAATGCTTGCCTGCCTGACATGACAATTGAAACTCACCTTGCTTCTGCGATCAACAGCTGGCCCGGGACTCTGGACCTTGCTGTGGTTCCCTGAGTAAGACATGACTTCTGATGTGAAGAGGTGGGGCCGTGGGGCGCTTGCCAGAGAAGACCCTGGGGCCTGGGCTGGTGCCCGGACGGCATGTGCTATACAGTGTTCTAACTGGCAGAGAGAGAATGACATTTACACACGTGGTGGCAGAGATGAGGTGTGTAAGGGGAAAAAAATACAATAGATGTGTGTTCATAAATATTCAAAGCCACAAAATATAAGGAAAATGGTGACTACTTTAAAAATGTGCAATTAGTGAAAGTCATTCAATAAGTGATGAAAGATTTAAAACAGAATAAATAAGCCCAAAGAAAAATAGCACAGCCAGCAAGATAGCCTCTCAGACTGCATTGAATCCAAAAGCCAGTTTGCGTCCACTTAGCAGCTGTGTGACCTGGGGTGATTACAAAACCTCTCTGAGATTTGTCACCCTGTCTACAAAATGGAGAGCTTGCACCTTTGTGGGGAGAATGTGATGTGCTGGGTGCCGGGCACGGAGCACACAGTCTCTGGCCTGAAAAATCCTTTGTGTCTGTACTGTGGGCTTTTTACAACGGCTTAGAATGAATTCTGTTGGTTTAAATTGTTAACCTCTCTGATGATTTAAAAATGAAAATAATGCCACATATATTCTCGTATATTGAAAGGGCAAAGATTTAATAAAATCAACATCTTTCCTATCAGACAGATGGAATATTTCAAAGCCCATTAGTAGGAGTAGAAATCGGTGTCACTTTTTGGGTGGGCAGTTTGGCGATGCGCACCAGAACAGAAGAATGAGAACAGACCTGACCATATATTCCCTTTCTTACTATTTATTCTGCACGAACAAAAAGCTGTGTTAAGATCTATGCATGAGGTTACTTACCACCACTATTTTTAATAGCGAAGAAGTTGAAACAATGTGGGTGTTTGAAAAACGAGCTGCTGTAATCATGGGTCGTGCACAGGCATGAAAGATCACGAGTGTGTGAAAATTATACTGCAGAACCATGACCAGTAACAAGAAACACCATGGCGATCTGTTCAGCATGCAGCAGTTAATATTTTTTCCCCTTGACATTCTGTCCTCATTCACCCTTCACTTGCAAAAGCATCTCCCCTGTCTCCTGCTTCCCATCTCTCGTTCCCTGTGAACCCCAGCGAAGGTTCCACCCCGGAGTCTATTCTTACCTGCCCAGCTCCCTAGCTCCTGCCTGGCTTCCCTTTGCTCTCTACATGTCCCTCTGGACAAGCGCATTGGGATTCCAGGCTTCAACGGTACAGAGATTCTCCTCACTCTGTCACCCGACTGACTGCCCTCCTTGGCTGCACTTGCGCAGCTAACTGCTTACTTATTAGCATACACACCAGAAGACCCTCAAAATCAGGATTGCTCACTTTTCTGACCAGTCCCTAACTCATCGCATGTTCCCTGTCTCAAGGAATGGCTTCACCTCGAACCGCACTCTGCAATGCCTGGAAGCGGCCAGGGGCTCACCCCCGTCCTTGCCAGCCCCATCGAGTCAGCCACCAGTCCTCTTGCTCTGACCCTGTGTCTCCTCCACCCCTCCCTGGCACACAGCCCTATGAGAGTCTTTGTCTTCTCTAGCTAGACCGCTAACAGCCTCCTTTCCTGCCTTCCTGCTCCCCTTGATGGAAACCAAGCAGTTCATGAGGACAGCAAATGGGGAGTAGACTGTCCTGCTGCAATGAAATGTAATCGTGCCATTTGCCCACTCAAATTTTTAGTTGATGTCCTTCTGAAGCCTGCAAGCGGTGCCTGGCACCCAGGTGCACATGGAGCAGAGACACCTCGTCCTTCATGGCCACACAGAGCTGCCAGCCCCACTGTCATGTCTCCCTGGTGCCCCCCGGGATGACTCCGAGGCTCTTCTCTCTTCTCTAGTCTCCCCTCCATTGGAACAAATGCCACCTGTGTTCACTCATTGGTGCAGCTGCCTCTGAAATGCTATTTAAGAGCAAGTCGGAGATTTCATATCTTCTTGTCCCACCGACTTTCCCGGGGCCTGGCTCTCAGGGGCTCGGGGTCTTGGGTGTGCCTCTATCCCAGCTCTGCCCAGAGCACAGCCGACCTGTATGCACCTTTGCCTCCTTGACTAGATGGGACAGATAAAGTCTTGTTGTACCCAGCACTGTCGATGCATGCCAAGTCCAGCAAGAGACCCTCACAGAGGACACCCACTGAGAGCCAACACGCACTGAAATAGTGAGTTAAAATTCACACGGACCCCACCAACACACACTTGCATGACTGTCCCTAGATCTGCTCAGATTTTGTAAGTACCAGATGTGAGGGTGACCAAAGTAAGCCAAACCCCAAGGCCAGGTCGAGAAAGGAGATCTGATATGTGGCTTCATTTCCAGAAACTTCTTCCTCTGAGACCTCAGTTTATGAAAATGGCTTCAGCATTTGGCTCATGCTGCACGTGGCCTTCTCCTTCCTCATGGCCCTGAATGCCCATACATCTAGGACACACTCTATTTATTCTTTATGAAGGCAGCATGGCTGAACCCGCAAAGAACTTTAGCAACTGCCTGAGTCGGGCACAGGGCAAACACCTCCCGGCCTTACCCAGTGTTCCGTCCTTCCGTTAGGGTCACATGAGGGGACCTGGAGGTCAAGGGGACTCCATTTCCAGGCCAAAGCTGCAAAGTTTTGCACAATCCATATAAAAGAGACCAGATGCAGCAAATATTGAATTTTAACTCAGTATCTCCAAACCAGAGATTGCAAACTGGTGGCCCAAGGCCCAGCCTTGCCTAGCGGCATTTCTTTGGCAGCAGTGTGCTCAAGTCATCAAACCTGAATGCCTGTAGAGGGACATCTCCCCACATCGGCCTCAAGTCCCAGCAGTCTCTTCTCTGGCCTTACTTGTCTGCGAACCTGCCGGGGCAGAGGGCTGTGACCATCTCTGACCACACTGAAAGCAAGCAAGTGAGCTCCAGACCCCGGGGCTGAGCCCGAGGGTGGTCTCTGAGATGGGTCACCGTGGCTGCTGGCTGCGAATGCATTTCTTCAGCCTATTCTTCTCTGCCCACCTGGAAACTCTGCCGTGAGAAAGGTGGGGACCGCAGGCAGGGCCCAGGTGCCAAGAAGGTGTCACTGTCGGCACAGTCAGGGTGGCTACAAGACACGGGGGTCTGGGGGCTCCATGCTAGTGCAGCTCCTCCCTGAAAACCAAAAATTAATCTGGGGTCGGATTGAGAAGCGACTTCTGCTGAACGAATGAGGGACTTGGGGTCCCAGGGAGACCCGAGACACAGGTCCTGTATTTTCATGCTGATGGATGGGGGCTGGGGCAGGCAGTGAAGCTATTTTTAGCTCCTCCCTGCCACGCTGGCAGACGCTCTCCTGCTGATGGCAGGCAACGCGTTCCATGTGTGCAATCGGGAATGCGGCGCCTGAAACGCTTCCAGAGGCTGACTGTGTTTCCTTAAAAGGCCTGAGAAAGCCGTATCAGATGGCTAAGGGGACAGGAGCCCAGACCCCGCATGGAGGACGCATTTCCATCCTAGGGAGCTCTTTGGGGACAATCAGCGAACCAATGAGGACCCGCACACGAGCGTCCTTTAAGGGAAAATAGGTTTTATCTTGAAACTCAAACCCAGACGGAGGTTGGAGCCCGCAGATGTGTCACATTCTGACGGTCGGTGGAAAGACCATCTGTGTGATTCATCTGTGGCAGAGACTTCAGAGCCACTCACATAAATCCCCTTCAGACGCTGACTTTACGAATCAAAGCTGTTTGGCCTGTGGTTAGAGCTTGATGCTAAACAGACCTGGTGCTCAGCTCACGCCTTTCCCAGAGCAATCCACAGAAGGAGACCGTCTTCTGAATATATTCTAACAAGAATAGAATGGAATAGGATTAGGATATTTCTAACTTTGGGCCTTAATGCTGACTAGTGTGTAATATGCCCAAGTTTTTGTTTCTGGAAATGGTTAATACTTGGTTTTGATATCCTGAAGTTGTGTCTTATCCTGAGTAGCTTTCATTCCTTGATGAGATCAGAAATTCAACAAACTCTTTATTGCATATAAATAAGGCTAAGCCCTCTATTATCCCACTAACTACAGAAAAAATGAAGATCAAAAAATGTCTGAAGTCTTTTGCACTAAACTAATACCCAACCACTATACTGTTTTCCAAAACCTTGTCATAGGTCCCAAGCATTAAATCTGGCCCAGGTGTCAGTGAAGGCAGCCAGGAAGTTGGGTGGGCAGGAGAGATGAGGCGCAAGCTGGGGCCCTGGCACAGACCACCGACATCCAAATCCAGGCACGCTGCCCAAGGGCACCTCACTGAGGGGGCTGGGTTAACAGTCGTGGGTTTTCTGGGGCCAAGGTGAGGGAACCACGATCAACTAAACGTTAGGAAGTCCCATTAGTGCCAGTGCTTCCCTTCAACCAAAGCCACAAAGCTTTGTCTTTGCTGTTCTGTGTTCTCTTTGGAAAATTTTGAAAGAATTCATGAGAAAAGAGTAAATCTTATGCCGCTGGATGAACTACACAGTGTCTTACATGGCATGTACCATCACGTGCCATGGACATACACACAAACCCACCCAGTGATGGGTATGCTCATGGATCCAATTGGCCCACATCCTCCTGACCAGAGTCCCACTGACCCTCAGGATCCCAGGTCTGAAGGGAAGGGGGCTTCTTGGTCCCCCAGTCATCCTGCCAGTGACTGGCTTGGGAAAGGGGAGTACCCTGGGGCGTCTGCTGAGGGCTGTGGGGAGACTCTGCCTCACTCCTGAGAGAGCCATAGAAAGACCGGAACTGCTTTTCCCTTAAATGGTGCCATGACCCAAGAGCATCATGGTACCAGCCTGGAGCATAGAGCCCCACCCGAAGATAGCGGACCGTGATGAAACGACGGCATTCTCCAGCCACCTGACTGACTGCTCCCACAGCCCAGGCTCAGATTTCCTGTGCAGCTGAGGTAAAAAAAAAAAAAAAAAAAAAAAAAAAATTGTCCCTAAGATCCAAGCCAGTTTGAGACGGGGTTTCATTTTCTAGCGGGTGAGAACCTCTACAGCACAAGTCAGCATCCACACAGGTCTTCTCTAGACCTCCGTGGCCTGTTCTCAGCAGGATTCAACACAGTTGAGCACTCTGTGTCCTTGAAATAGTTTGCTTTCGTGCTTCCCGTGACCCCTTCCCCTCCTGGGTGCCTTCCTCTTGCTCCAGATGCTCCTCATCAGCCTCCTGGGCTGGGCCTGTTCCATCTGTTCAGCCCCAGCTGTCCCTGTGCCAAGAGCCTCTCCTGACCCCACTCCGTTCCTCACCTACACTCACAGACCAGGCCATCTATCTGGACTCACGGCTTAAAGACGTCCTGTTCCCCAGCCAGCCCCTGCCTGGACTTTAGCTACCTCTCTGGTACTACCTCCAGAAAGGTCAAGAGGCATCCCAAATTAAAATGCACCTGGCAGAGTTGTTGACGACCCCACTTTTGGAAATAAGTCAATGGCACACCATCTCAGTGAAAGGCATCAAAGACTATCTGGCTTCTCTTCTTACCGTATGTCTAAGTCTTCACCATGTCCTATGGACCCTACCCCCCCCCCCACCAAGTAATCCAAACCTGTCCTCCCTTCTCCATGTCCATGACCAACCTGACTCAAGCCTCCATTTTCTCTAACCAGGGCTGCAGTTCCTACAACCGCCCCCTCCCGTGTGGGTTGTGGCCTTACCAGCCACCCTCGTGCTTCTCCAAAGCACTGGACTCCATGTACCAGACTCAGAAGAGCCTTTG
>PISX010023776.1:0-29132 GCA_004024625.1 Mellivora capensis
ACTAGAGGGTATCATGCTTAGTGAAATAAGTCAATCAGAGAAAGACAACTATCATATGATATCCCTGATATGAGGAAGTGGAGATGCAACATGGGGGACTAGGTGGGTAGAAAAAGAAGAAAAGAAACAAGATGGGATTGGGAGGGAGACAAACCATAAGTGACTCTTAATCTCACAAAACAAACTGAGGGTTGCTGGGTGGAGGGGGTCGGGAAAGGGGGGTGGGGTAATGGACATTGGGGAGGGTATGTGCTATGGTTAGTGCTGTGAAGTGTGTAAACCTGGCAATTCACAGACATGTACCCCTGGGGATAAAAATATGTTTATTAAAAAAAATAGAGCTACCCTATGACCCAGAAATTGCACTACTGGGTATTTACCCCAATGGTACAGATGTAGTGAAAAGAAGGGCCATATGTACCTCAATGTTCATAGCAGCAATGTCCACAATTGCCAAACTGTGGAAAGAGCCAAGATGCCCTTCAACAGAGGAATGGATAAAGAAGATGTAGTCCATATATACAATGGAATATTATGCAGCTATGAGAAAGAATGAATACCCAACTTTTGCATCAACATGAATAGAAATGGAGCAGATTATGCTGAGTGAAATTAGTCAAGCAGAGAGAGTCAATTATCATATGGTTTCACTTACTTATGGAACATAAGGAATAACAAGGAGGACATTAGGAGAAGGAAAGGAAAAGTGAATTGGGGGAAATTGGAAGGGGAAATAACCCACGAGAGACTGTGGACTCTGAGAAACAAACAGGGTTTTAGAGGGGAGGAGGGTGAGGGATGGGTGAGCCTGGTAGTGGGTATTAAGGAGGGCATGTACTGAATGAAGCACTGAGTGTTGTATGTAAGCAATTAATCTTGGAACACTACATCAAAAACTAATGATGTACTGTATGGTGACCAACCTAACACAATAAATAAATAAATAAATAAATAAATAAATATCAGCTGAAACTTCCAAAATGAAAATTCAAAGATGATTAAAATACAAACAAACAAACAAAAAAGAATGAAAACCAGAACAAAATATCCAAAAACTTTTGGAAATTTTCAAAAGACATAATGCATATGTAATTGGAATACCAGAAGGAGGACAAAGAGAGAAGAGAGGAGAATAAATATTCGAAGTAATATGGCCAAGTGCTTTTAGAAATTAATGACAGAAACCAAAGCACAAATCCAAGAAGCTCAAGACAAAATAAGAAGGATAAACAACTATCTCTTTATGTCTTATCTATCATCTATCTATCTAACTTCTATCTATCATCTATCTATCTATCATCTATTTATTTATCATCTATCTGAACATGCTTAGGCATGTCATATTAGAACCGCAGAAAAAGGAAAAAAAATTTCTCAAAGAAGCTGGGGTGAGGGAGAATACTTTACTGTTACAGCCACTCTTCAGAAGCAGAATGGACTCCCACCCTAAATTTGCTTTGGATAATGAGACTTTCTGATGAGAAAAGGATGGCTCCCAAACAAGTCCAAAAATGTCTTGAGAAAACAGTGAAAAGAGCCTAGTTTGAGGTTTTAATGGTGGCTGGGTGGTAGGAGTGGAGTGAGAGCTCCTGCATGCAGGCAGGAGTTTGTGTGCTTTGAACCTCCACTGGTGCCAAGGAAGAGAGCACACAGATTTTCTCACCAGTTTCCCCAGACTTAGAGAAAGATTGGGAAGAGGGAGGGATAAGACTTAAAGCTGTCATCATTCAAACATTAAAAGACATGAGGTCAGACTCCTTATTACATTTACCTAGACAGGATAATAATTACAGTGGTCTTCTCATTGGAAACCAAGAAAGCAAGGACAGTGAGATGAAATATTTAAAGTGTTGAAAGAAAGAAAACCTATTAATGTAGAATTCTACCTCTAGGAAAATTTTTCTTCAAAAGTGAAGGAAAAAAAAAAACTTCTTCATATAAAAACTGAGGCAATTGATCACAGGCAGACCACTCTGCAAAAATTTTAGAAGTATTTCCTCAGGCAGAAGGAAATGATGTCAGTTGGAAATGTAGATTGATATTTTAAAGAGAAGAACACTGAAAAAAGAATAAATAAAGGTAAAACAAAGACTTTGACTTACCTTATTTTTGATTTATCTAAAACATAACTGTTTAGAGTAGTAATAATAACAATGTATCAGCTGATAATAGCATATGGGTAAGTGTAATAAATGAAAGTGATATGAGAGGCACAGGAAGGAGGAATCATGTTATGTCTGGCATAAAGTACTTATGTTGCACATGAAGTGGTATACTGTTATTTGAAGGTACACTTAGATTATACATGAATAGTATAAGACCTTCTGTTGTCATCTCTAGTATGTGAAGACTTGCAAATTGTCACTCCCATACATACAAATAGAAAAAAAAAAACACTGGAAAATGAATATCAAAGATTTTTCCAAGACCAATCAGAAAAATAAAATTACAGGGGCACCTGGGTGGCTCAGTGGGTTAAGCCACTGCCTTTGGCTCAGGTCATGATCTCAGGGTCCTGGGATCGAGCCCCACATCAGGATCTCTGCTCAGAGGGGAGCCTGCTTCCACCTCTCTCTCTGCCTGCCTCTCTGCCTACTTGTGATCTCTCTCTCCCTCTCTCTGTCAAATAAATAAATAAATAAATAAAATCTTAAAAAGAAAAAGAAAATTACAGAGCAAACTGCCACCCTCAAAACTGGAGAAGCAGGCAAATATAGACAAACAAAATCAATATCCACTATTGATAGATCAAGCAAACATAAAATTAGTAAAGATGTTGATTACTTGAAAAACACTGTCAATTTGACCTGAGATTTAAGGATCCCTTCATCCAACAATAGCAAAACACATGGTTTTCTTGAGCTGATATGGAACATTCAACAATATAAAGGTCTTTATCTAGGACACAAAACACACCTTAACAAATTTAAAAGAATAAAGGTCATATGAAATATGTTCATGAAACACTCTGAAATCAAACTAAAAATCAGTAATAGATCTATAACTGAAGAAAAAAAAACCCACAAAATATTTAGATATTTAACAACACACTTCTAAATAACACATAGTTCAAGTGAGTCTCAAGAAAAAATATTTTGAACTAAATGAACATAAAAATGGATTATAAATATAAAACATGTTAATATTTTATAAATTTGAAGCATAACATTTTATAACATTTAAAACATAAATATAAAGCATATAAATATAAAACAAATATAAAACATAAAAACAAAATACTATATTACTGGGAAACAGTGAATGCAGTGCTTAGAGGAAAATTTGTAGCATTAAATGCATATATAGAAAAGAAAAAAGAAAAACATGCTTTATCGTCAGTAATCCAAACTGCCACAATAGGAATCTAGAGAAAGGAAAACAATTTAAGCCTAAAGTAAGCAAAAATGTATATATAATTTTTAAAATGGACAGAAGTCAATGATTTAAAACAAGAAATCAATAAAGTAAAACCGAAAGCTGATTCTTTGAAAAGAGGAGTAAAATTGATAAACTTGTAAGCAGACTAAAGAGAAGATACAAATTAATAAATCAGAAATTAAAGTCATTAATCACTCATGGACATTAAAAGGATAATAAATCACACTATTAACATTATTTCTATCAATATGATAACATAGATTAAAAAAGTTCAATTCCCTGAAAGACACAAATAACTAAAAGTCATTCAAGGAAAAATAGATAATATAAATAATCTGATATCTATTAAATAAATTGAATCAATCATTAATAACTCTATAATAAAAGTAATAATGGGGTAAATACTAGTAAACATTTAAGGACAAAATGATGCAAATCCTTTGCAAACTCTCTCAGAAAATAAAACTAGAGGGAACACATTCTAACTCATTCCATACAGTCACCATTAACCTAATGCCAATACTACATGAAAATAATACAGGAAAAGAAACCTGTAGACTAGTATTTCTCAAGAATATAGAGGTAAAATTACTTAACAAAATATTAGCAATCAAATATTTAGAAGTGTGAAAAATTTATACACCATGACTAAAGGTAAATTTGCAAGAAAGCAAGGCTGATTCAACATTTAAAAAAATTAATCCACTTAATGTATCACATCAGTAACTAAAGAAGAAAAAGCATGTGATAATATCAGTAGATACAGAAAATGCATTTGGCAAAATTTAACACCATTCATAATCAAAAATCTCTGCCAACTAGGAATAGAAGTGAACTTTTTAATGTTTTTAAGAAAGAATATCTACACAAATACCCTATGGCTAACATCATATGTAATTGCAGAAAATAGGATGATTTTTCCCTATGATTGGGAACAAAGTAAGGATATCCCATCTCACTACTTTCACTTAGTATAATATTGGAAGTCTTATCTAAGGCAGGAAGACCCAAAAAGAAGAAAAATGTGCATAGATTGGGAAGGAAGAAACTGTTCACAGATGATGTGATCATCTATGTAGAAAATTCCGAAGAACTGATTAAAGAAAATCCTTTTGGAGATAATAATTGACAATAACAAGGTCACAGGTTACAAGATTAATTGAAAAAGCTAATCACTTACTTACATACCAGCAATGAGCAAGTGGAATTTTAAACAAACAAACAAAAAAATACAATGCCATTTTTAATGGCTCATACACAAAAAAGAAATAATTAGGTACAACTCTAGCAAAATATGTACAGGATCTATATGTGGGAAAATTTAAATCTGATGAAGGAATCAAAGACCTAAATAAATAGAGGGATGTTCAGGGCCCATGGACTGGAAAACTAAATATTGTTAAGATATCAATTCCTCTCAGGGCATCTGGGTGGCTCAGATGGTTAAGTGTTTTCCTTCAGCTCAGGTCATGATTGGAGGGTCCTGGGATTGAGCCCCGCGTCGGTCTCCTTGCTCAAAGCAGCACCTGCTTATGCTCTCTCTCTCACTATCTCTCTGTATAAATGTGCCAAATAAATAAAATCTTTTCTTTTGCTCTTTAGTAAAAAAGGTATTGATTCTTCTCAATCTGATTTATAGATTTAAATACCAATAAAAATTCTGGCAAGCTATTTTGTGTTTTGTAGATATCAACAAGTTCATTCTAAAGTTCATATTGGAAGACAAAAGTCCTAGACTAGCCAATGCAATATTGAAGAGCAAAGTTGGAGGACTCAACACTACCCAACTCTAAGACTTACTATAAAGCTACTGTATTTAAGAAAGCATAGTATTGGCAAAAGAATGGACTTACAGATCAATGGAACAGAATAGAATGCTCTAAAATAAAGTTACACAAATATAGGCATTGATCTTTGGCAAAGGTGTAAAGATGGCTTAGTAAACAAAGAACATCTTTATTAACCATCAGGGAGATTCAAATCAAAACCACATTGTGATACCACCTTACACCAGTTAGAACAGCCAAAATTAACAAAAGATTAAACAACAAGTGTTGGAGAGGATGTGGAGAAAGGGGAACCCTCTTACACTGTTGGTGGGAATGCAAATTGGAGCAGCCACTTTGCAAAGCAGTGTGGAGATTCCTTAAGAAATGAAAAATAGAGCTACCCTCTGACCCAGAAATTGCACTACTGGTATTTACTTCAATGATACAGATGTAGTGAAAAGAAGGGCCATATGTACCCCAATGTTCATAGGAGCAATGGCCACAATTGCCAAGCTGTCAAAAGAGCCAAGATGTCCTTCAACAGATGAATGGATAAAGAATATATGGTCCATATATGCTACGGAATATTTTGCCTCCATCAGAAAGGATGAATACCCAACTTTTGAATCAACATGGATGGATGGGACTGGAGGAGATTATGCTGAGTAAAATAAGTCAAGCAGAGAAAGTCAATAATCATATGGTTTCACTTACTTGTGGAACATAAGGAATAACATGGAGGACATTAGGAGAAGGAAAGGAAAATTGAACTGGGGAAAATAGGAGGGGGGGATGAAGCATGAGAGACTGTGGACTCTGAGAAATAAACTGAGGGTTTTGGCAGGGAGGGAGGTGGGGGGCTAGGTGAGCCTGGTGGTGGGTATTATGGAGGGCATGTATTGCATGGAGCACTGGATGTGGTGCATAAACAATGAATCTTGGAACACTGAAAAAAATAAAATTAAATTAAAAAAAGAACAAGTTTTCTTTTTCAACAAATAGTGCTGGGAAAATTAGTTTTCCGTATGTTAAGAAAAATGGATGTAGATGTAGGCATTATACCTTGCACAAAAATTAGTTCAAAGTGGATTATAGACCTCAATGTAAAATGAAAAACTACAAAACTTCTAGGATAAAACATGGGAGAAAATCTAGGTGACCTTGGGTTTGACATTGATTTTTTAAATAGCAAATAAAAGTATAATAAATAAAATAAAAACTAATAAATTAGAATTTATTAAATTAAGTATGTCTTCCCTGTGAGAGACACTGTTACAAGAATGAAAAGGCAAGGCACAGATGGAGAGAAAATATCTGCATCATACATATTTGATAGAGGATTTGTATCAATATATTCAAGGAACTCCTAAAATTCAATGATAAGAAGAAAAAAAAGTAAAAAGGCAAATAAAAGACAAATAAAAAAGGGCAAAAGAACTGGACACCTCACTGAAGAAAATAAACAAATGGCCAATAATCATGTGAAAAGATTATATTTGTTATTAGTAAATTGAAAACTAAAATAATAGTGAGATATCATTACATAGCTGTTGGAATGGCTAAAATTTTTAAAAAAAAATCATAATGCTTCTTGCTGGTGAGGTTGCAGAACGATGGGCCTCTCATTTATTTCTGTCTCCCCTGAGGCTGTGCCATTTTGCATTCCTAATAGCAGTAAGTGAAAGTTCCTGGCACTCCACATCCTTGTAACTTGCAATCCATATCCTTGCAACTTGTACTACAACTGGTATTTTTTTTTAAATTTTAGGCATTTTAATATGTGTGTAGTGAAACCACTTTGTTTTTTTAATTTGCAGTTCTCTAAAGAGTACAGTATGGGGAAAAGGGGAAAAGAGTAACTTTAGAAGGAAGAAACCTGGCGAACACTACACCAGCCAGTTGTCACGTCAAATATCAATAGGGATGACATAATGAAATGGTGCATCATAATAAAAGTGGTCATATTCCCCCAAACCCATAACCACTAATTAAAGGAAAAATGCCAAATTCCAACTGAAGGGCATCCAACAAGATACTTGACCAGTGCTCCTAAAACTGTTTAAGTCATCCAAAACAAGGTATATTTGGGAAAGTGTCACAGCCCAGAGAAGCCTGTGGGGACCTGGCAAATAAATATCTTGGGTGAGATCCTAGAACAGAAAAAAGATAGTAGGTAAAAATTAAGGGAGTGTGAGTAAGCCATAAACTTTAGTTAATTAATTAATTGTAACTATATTTACCTATCATTGAAACTATTTTTCATTATGTTATGTCCCCCCCAAAAATGGGTCCGTGATTAAAGGAGTGAGACTGATATAAAGCGAAGCTCAAGCAAAACTTTATTTTGCGCCAAGCATCAAGAATCAAACTGACTGGCCAGGGCCATGCCTCTTACAGAGAGGGCGACCTTTCTCTGTTTCACAGACTAGCTTTCAAGGGCAAAGGCCATGCGGTCCGGTGGCCAATGAGATTATAATACACAGAGAAAGCTGCACAGTGATGCTAGGTGACCAATTGAATTACAATTTACCCTAGTAGACATTTGAACCAGCCTATCACACCTTGCTTAGAATTGGCGCCCAAAAGGCTCCCAAAGGGCGGGGCCCATACTCCTTGGTAACTAGGGGACAGTATGCAACCCCCCACTGATCGGATGTCTCCACCTGGCCTGACCCACCCTTGTATCTGGGCTTTGTTACCTGGAGCTGGTTTCTGGGACTTGTTTTTAAGTAAATCTCCTGGGGGAAGGGGAGCAGGTATAGTTTAAGGGTTAAACAATGTTATTGTTTTAACCTTGATGGAAGCCTCTAGCTAAATAGGTCCTTACAATAACACTGGAGGAAACAGTGTGAGGGGAACTCTATATTGCTGTCTCAATTTTTCTGAAAGCCTAGAAATTTGATGTGTTAGTTTCATGAAAACTTGATAATATGAGCTAAAACCACACTGCCTCCTGACAATGATCTATCCTGCCTCACAATGGGCTGAAAACAACTGGAGGTGGCTGGACCAACACCACATTAACCCCCTGCTATATTGGATTCTCCTTCCCAGGAAGACCAGGGAGCAGGGGCTAGTGCAATCCATTTTTCTAATATTTAAGCATTGTCATTTTTCATTAAAATAGATTCAAGCTGAAGTTTTAATAATTACTCCATAACCACATGGATCACCTTGGGAAATGTGTAGCTACTCCCCTGTCAGAAAACTCCTGGACTGGCAGTGTGTGGTGTGTGTGTGTGTGTGTACAGGGGGAAGGGAACTGAGGTAGGGTTTCTCTGGGGAAGTATCTTGGTGGAGTCATCTTCTTCAGCTGCATCTGCTTCCTAGTTTCAGAAAGTAAGCTTATCTGAATTAAATCCAAGCATATTCCATTGTTTTATGCAGATGCACAAACTCACATGCATACACCAGAATGCCAGTTTGGTGATTCCAAACAGCTGATTCTTTTCTAGGGCTCATGATGTTTGAGATGAGTCTCAAATACTCTCTTTGTCAAAGACCTTGCTCTGTGGTTAGCAAAAGAAAGGAACTGGCTTGCATTCCAGGAAAACCCCATTGCATATCTTACCATGAAAGAACACATCTGCTGGGACCAGCTCTGTCCTCTTATGGACAGGACTGCAAGGACTCTGACAGCTTGATTTTGTTGTTGTTCCCTCAGTTATTTTATTTTTGTCTAGCTAGTTCAGTCAAATCTTTCTCTAACTTACATATTGCATTTTCAGTGGTGCACCATGTACCAGACACTACTTCAAGAATTTTTTTTTTAAAGATTTTATTTATTTATTTGACAGAGAGAGATCGTAGTAGATGGAGAGGCAGGCAGAGAGAGAGAGAGAGGGAAGCAGGCTCCCTGCTGAGCAGAGAGCCCGATGTGGGGCTTGATCCCAGGACCCTGAGATCATGACCTGAGCCGAAGGCAGCGGCCTAACCCACTGAGCCACCCAGGCGCCCAACTTCAAGAATTTTGTATGTATTTACTCACTTAACCATGACAACACTGAACAATAGATACTGATATTCTCCATTTTACAGACAAAGGAACTAAATAAGCACCAGTTTGAAAAAATTATTGGGCTGAGAAAGTACTCCAGGCTACTGGTTCATTGTGTTTCTTTCTGACTCTGAATCCTAACCCACTTCTCATGTGGCATTTCATCATGAGTTGATGCAGCATGGAAAACAGCCCACCCCTTATGTCAGGGTGTTGGTTGTATTTTTAAAATTATCAGATTTATGTGACAGCTGAATGTTTTTATTTAGCATTATTTGCTATCCCCAAGTCTTTAGCTCTAATCCAGGGCTTCTTCCTTTTTCATGACTTTTTCTGAGATTTCCATGATTTCCTAGATCCTGAACCTTTTGCAGGCCTCAGACCTTCAACCACATCATCCATTAACAGTGATTTCTCTGTGACCTCAAATGATTGCATATGACTTTTCTGACCTGGACTTAAGTATTTGACAGCCTGCATATTTCTTTATCTCCTGCATTGCCAAGCATGGTGTAGAACAGGCAGGTAGCATGTCATATATGCATATCCATTTCTACCAGTTTTTGAAAACAGTCAGCCATGGAACTAATAATACCTGTACAAAATCTGGGGAGCAGCTGACTGTATTTGTTGGCATCTTCCTAGAATAGCACTTTTGGGAGTCACTGGAGTTTATTTGAATTATTTGTTTTACTTTCAAACCACCCCACATCCTGCAGGAAACTCCCCCCACACACACTGAAAACCATTTGCTTGCAGTTATGCTTACCTAAATAGGTTGACCCCATCGTATAACCAACAGCACCTTCATTACACCAATACTCAGGTGCATAAAAGAGCTCTGACTCCGTGCTTTGTTATTCAAATTAGAGAATGGTAATTTGTTCCAAATGTCTTTTCATAACCAATAAAGCCTGCAGGGCTGCAGGAGGCAGATAAGTCTTGCTTCTCTGCACTGCGGCCCAGCCCGCTAATTAAGATCACAGAATCACATTCTGGTTATTTGCATCCAAGAGCCTGCCTTACCTCTTAATATCTCCCTTTTGCATGTATATAAATACCACAGGGGAGGGATTCTCCCACCTGGGACAAAGGCTGGAGCCAAGTATTTGCCGAAATTAGGCTCTTATTGATGCTTCATTATGGTTATCTTTGGCTTCTATATGTGCCTTCCTCCCCCTGGACAAAACATTTAGAAGATTAATTGGATATCAGATATAGCAGAGAGATAGGAGAGGAGATGGTGTTCATCTCACTGCAGTGCCTTTGCTCTCCGAGTTCCTCCCAGCAGCCGTGGGTGACAGAAAGGACACAGGACACAGAGCCAGTGACATCTGCTTAAGGTTGGCACTCACCCACTTACAGCTGGGTGACCCTGAGCCTTGTAAGGCTGTATTTTCCAACCATGTGGTTATTGTGAGGATTAAACAAAATGATATTTGAGAATTGTGTTGTGATTTTCAAAGTCAGGTGTTGTCATTTGTTATTTTTGAGATGCAAGTTCTTCATGAGCCAGGGATGTTTCTGTGTTATAGCTGTCAGTGTCACCCAAACAGTTCATGTTCTTTATCTTGGGGAGAGATAGTATGTCCCCAGAAAAAGTATTGGCTTCTGGGGACCTACCTGAGAACTATTGTTTTCTCTGGCCTGCTGGGTTGTAGGGACCTCAAGCAAAACTCTCAGCTTTCAAAGTTCAGATTTGCATTTGCAAAACCATGTCCCTGATTTGAAGACGTATATGGTCATTGTCTGAATCAGCCATAGTGAAAAAGATGCTATTACTAACAAGGCTGGGGCAACAGGTAAAATCTGGGGCACCTATCACTCTGCAAAGACTTACCTACTGCCAGCATCAGTGGACAGGAAGGAAGAAGTTTGTGGTTTGTTGTCTCTGGCTCAAAAATCATTGAGTAGGCCTGGAGCAAGTGCTCTATATATCACCATCTTGGCCATTTCCTCTTGCTCTGGATAGTATTCACTTCTAACAAGAGCATCTTGTGGAAACCCTATGGGAATGACTCAGTGACAATAAACTTCAGAAGAGATGTTCTGCAGCAGGATGGAAAATAATTCAGGACCTTGACATCACATCATAGAGAGCATTGTTCGCTTCCCATCCTCAATTTCCTCATACTTGCATCCTATCACATACCCAAAGGCACACATACCCAAGGCCACACAAAGTGTTTTGGTGGTGGTAGTAGGGTGATAGTAATAGTTGTTGCTTGTTTGTTTAGTGTACAGAAGATTTTTAGTCCCAACCTTGGCTTCTGAAGCTATGTGAATTACTGGAGATGATCAGACTCTTGGGCCCCTATCCAACCGGCACATGTCAGTTTTTTCTCAAAAGATCCAACCCATTGAAGTATCTTTCTGCACTCACAGTGGGTCTGCTCTCTTGTCTTGTCTAAGCAGATTCTTCTACTTTTTCCTATTTTGTTAAATAATACCACTGAGAAGCAGGGATAAGCCAAAGACCTGAGATTTACAAAAGTTATTCACATTCACTTGTTCATTCTGCCAATAGAGCAATCTGCAGAAGACATATGTCTGAAAGTTTCATTTCTGCCTTTTTGGAATGAAGACTCAACTAACTGCAATTTCCCCCTTTCTCATTTTCATGTGTAAAGTGTTTATAGTGTGTGTCAGGTCATATTTAAACTATATTTCATGGGAATCTCATTTGAATTGTCATGTATTATGTTCTACTCCTTTCACATTTCCAAAACCATGCACAAAATCATGTACATTCAGACTTATATTCTCTATACAGAGAACAAAGGTCACATCCTGCCTTTCAAGCCCCATATTCCCTACAGGGCCTCAAGGAGAGGTGCTGATACTGCCCTGAATGTTTGTGTCCACCAGCCATGAAGTGAGCAGCTATGAAGGTGCCTCTGAGGAGACCATGAGCAACCAGAAGGGACTCTCAAAGGAGAGGTGTGAAGTTACCAACTATGGAGACTCAGACAAATTTTGACATGATAGGGGTCACATGTGCACACGTACATACATGGCCCTACACATACACGTGACCAAAAACTGTGAGAAAGGACTTTTAGAAAAATCATAGTGTGACTTCTCATGTAGAGTGTCATTAAACTACTAAAACCTACAACCAACAACTTTAAACAATATTAAAATCAATAACTTTAAGCCAAAGAAAAGTAGATAAAGAGGGGGAAGTTATCAGTGATGAGTGAAGAATTTTTCTGTATAAAAGAAAGACAAATAAAGGACAACTGGAAGAAACTGGCTTTAAAAATATGTAGAGATGAAAATACCCTTAAAACATCGTCATATTCATTTCACAGCATGGATGGAGGTTTATTCAGAAAGAAATTAAAGAAGAAACAAGTGGAGATGAAAAGAAATTAGGTGCAATTCTAAGAACCACAGAATTTTTAAGAGCAAGATAATGTGAAAAGAATCTTAAAAATGCAAGGATTAAGTAACCCAGGAAAAAAAGCTATGATATAAAACTATGAAGGAAAGTACAATTTCCAAACTAACAAAAAATTAAAATCGTGGACACAGGAATAGGAACTGCAACTATATTAATTACCACATTCATTAACACTTCTTTCAAAACTTATTAATTGAATTAATGAAAAACAAGAAATACCGAGCCACCACTTTAAAGAAAGTTAAAGATAAAACTTTATCACAAAATTCCTTAAATGAGACAACTGATTCTTCATATATGTAGATAGATGAAAGTTGTTAAGTTGTTCAGTGAATCTAAGGATATGTGTCAGGAGGGAGTCAAGCATTTAACACACCTAGCTCAACACCTAGGACAGCTCCCACACAGGCAGATACAACCCAAGGGAGATACATGTTTAATGAGTACATGTAAACAGTGATGGAGGAAGAGGTTGTAAAGCCAATAGCAGAAGACCTTTTGTATTTTACAAAGGGGATACAGAGGATTTATTTTATTTGGTTTAAACAGAAGGCTTAGGAAATAGGGCTATGTTCATCTTGAGTATCTAGGCCAATCAGCATGGGGAAACAAGAAATGGTACCGAACTCATCTTGCCACAAAAGATAATAAATCTCAAATGGATTAAAACATTATATTTTAAAACTAAAAAGACAACAATCATTTTAGAAAGTCAGAATAGTATCTTATACCAACTGTGGAAAAAAGTAATGGCTCTATTATTATAGTAGTAGACTAAATTACAAAAAAAAAAAAAAGGTAGTAATGACTCTATACAAGTTTTAAACTTTCACACAGTGAAAATCAACAATGCAATGATGAAAAATAAATAACAGAACAGATAAAGCATGTAATTGCTTAAAATATGATACATACCACATAGAAACCTTTTATTACCCAGACTTGCTCTCCCTCTGAAATGCACTTTGGCCAAACAGAACCTTGAGTTTTCCTGCCTTCTTGCCCCATCATTCCAGCTTCTCTGTTTTGGACCTCATCTAGACCATCAGCTTCTCGGTCTCTGCTCTAGGTGCTCACAGTATAAGCAGGTCTCCAACAGCTCCTGGTGTTTAGAGTGGGGACTTCAAATCAATTCCTAGTGCCTCAGTGTTCTCTAACTCCCTCCCCAAGCCAGCTACCTTCCTTGAATCCATCCAAACACTTGATTTCTCCATATGTGTCCTGAATGAGGACTATTGGTGTGAGAATGAGGAGCCACATTATGTTACATAATATTGACAACCCAAGTTTATGGTATGTCTTCTCATTCCTCAGCCTTTGGTGGCACTTGACAATCCTTTTCAACTCCAATTAGGGCAAAAATGAAAGGCTTTCCCCCATTACTCAATGTGTGGGATGTAGAATGACCACATAACAGCATCTTCTTGCTTCTTAGAAATGCAGACTCTCAGGCCCCAATCAAACTTACCAAAAATGATTCTGCATTTTAGTCAGATCCCATATAACATATTTGCACACTAAATTTTGAAAAGCGCTGGTTTAGACCTCATTTTCCTCTTCTCTCAAAGCAGGTGAGCTTGACCTAATTTTACAGAGAATTTGGGGGTCAAGAATAGTGGTCCTCCATAACTTTCCTCAGTGGCAAACCTGTTAATTCAACAACCTTCTCTTTGGTTTCGAGATGAGTCCTAACACCCTGCTTTTCAGAGCCTAATTCCTCTTCCTGCCATTTTGATTCTCCTTCTTTGAATATCTTTAGAAAGATGATATTGTCACTCATTCCCTCACTCTTTCATTGTGTCATAACTGATAGCTAATTTGTTAACATCATCATAAAAGGGAGTTTCACCAGCAACTATTTGACCTTAAGATACCATCGTGTGTTTTTCTTTCCATTCTAATGGTTGGTACTGAAAGGAATGATTTATATTTATTGCTGCTAAATTCCTCATTTCTCATTTATCCTGAATTTGGATCTGAAGTCTGGGCTGAGGGTCTTCTTTTGAAGATCTATAGTGGTTTTCTAACTGTTTGCTGTAATGGCCTACTTACAAACACCTTCCTTAGCACATCCCCTTTTTGTACTTAAGTTTCTATGAAGCTCCACTTCCTGAGGAGTTCCTTACTCCTCTGATGTTTCTGACCGCTCAGATACTTTTTTCTACCCCACAATGACAGGAGTATCTGGATACCTTGTTTCGAATACAGTTAAGTCCTGGCATGAATGAAAATTTAGTGAGCAGGAATCTTGGGACTGGGTGGAGTGGGGAGAGAGAATTTGGGTGACTACATGGAGAAGAGAACTGGGAATGGGGAAATGATATAAGTTCTTTTTTTTTTTAAAGGTTTTATTTGTTTACTTATTTGACAGAGAGAGAGAGAGAGAGAGAACAAGAGAGGGAACAGAAGCAGGGGAAGTGAGAGAGAGAGAAGCAGGTTTTCCGGCTGAGCAGTGAGCCGATCAGGGGCTTGATCCCAGGACCCTGAGATCATGACTTGACCTGAAGGCAGATGCTTAATGACTGAGCCACCCAGGCACCCAGGAAATTATATAAATTCTAAGATATAATTCTGTAAGATAAAGATGCCAACCCAGAGGAAGGAGATAAGGAAATATAGGAACTGTTTCCACAAGGACCTTTGTGAAACACAAAATGTGAGTAGAAATAGAAAGAGGCCCCTTGGGGCACCTGGGTGGCTCAGTGGGTTAAACCTCTGCCTTCAGTTCGGGTCATGGTCTCAGGGTCCTGGGATTGAGCCCTGCATCAGGCTCTCTACTCAGCAGGGAACCTGCTTCCCCACGCCCCCCACCCCCAGTCTGCCTCTCTGCCTGCTTGTGATCTCTGTCTGTCAAATAAATAAATAAAATCTTTTTAAAAGAAAGAAGGAAGGAAGGAAGGAAGGAGGGAAGGAAGGAGGGAAGGAAGGAAGGAAGGAAGGAGGGAAGGAAGGAGGGAAGGAAGGAAGGAAGGGAGAGAGAGAAAGAAAGAAAGATGCCCCTTCACTACGTTTGTGGAACTGGCCAAAGTGTGAGGTGCAGGAGGTTATGACTGTTGGCAGCAAAGAAAATGCAAGCTTCTTGGAGAGTAAACATCAACTAGAGGAAAATGGAAGGCTTATGTGGTCACACATGAAACACACATGAAACAAAACATGAAATTGTTGCTGTTGGCAGCAAACCTCAGTATTCTGCTAGGGACCTGAGCCACCAAAGTTGAGTTATTACTGTTACTTCAGGTCCTTCCTATGCTTGTAGATAGGGAGACCTGGGAAACCAGGATGCTACCAACACCCCCTCAATGACATGTTGACCATGCAAAATAGTGAACATGTCCAGCAGTGCTTCACTCTGAGCTCTAACTCTGTACTCACGGACAGGTAATAATGATGATGATGATGGGGAGATGTCCCAACCTATATGATATTGCTGTGTTTGCCCCCTTCTTTGTTGCCAGTCTGTTGTGGGCTGATCAGGGTGTGGGGAGGTGATCTCCGTGTCACTACCAGTTTCTTTTTTAATTCTGACACTCATATCAGTTGGGTCAGAAAGTTCTTCCTCCCCAATCTAAATGTTTATTATTTTCTTCATATCCCCTTTGATCTGTATTCCTATTTCTAATGGTGTCATTTAGAGGCTAGTTTATTTTTAATCACATTTCCTTAATGTGTCCTTATTTTAAGCCTTTTTTATGGTCTTTAAAAAATGTAGCTGTTTTTAATGGAAAAGAATACATGCAAAAGGGAATAAAAAAAAGCATACAGAGAAAAATGCAGTGAAAGTTAAATCTCCCCCTTTCTCTGCAAATCCCATGTCTCCTCCACAGGCAACCACCATTAACCCTTGACAGTGACCCTGTCCAGGGGATACCTCCAACAGGTACGCAGGCACACGCACAGGTGTAGGTCCTCATTGCATGCCATTCCTTACTAATCCTTTGAAATGGTTCTGTATCAGCTCAGAGAATTCTGTTTCTCTCTTTGCCATGACTGCCTTGCATTCCAGTGTTTGGACACCTCAAGAATCATTTTCCCTGCTCTTTTACTGTGCTTCCAATGTACTGTCACCAGCAATAATGTTGCAGTATATTGTAACATGGTACACGTGTTGCACAAAAAAAAAATGTTGTTATATCATTTTCCAAAATCTTGTTATATTTCGACTAACAATATATGGGAATCCCTTACAACAATCCAGCCATAGGTGGTAATAGTCATTTGAATGAATGCGGCAAGTAATTTGTTTTTAGTGTCAACAGGTCTGCTTTTCTCTGATAATCATTAAATTTGAGCATTGTTACATTTATTTCTTGCCCATTTGAATTTGTTCCCCTTCAAATGATCTATTTTCATCATTTCCCCATTTTTCTTGTGCTTTCTTTCTCTTACCCATTGGAAAACTCTCATTTTATATGATGGATGTTAGCCCTATTTCTCACATCTGTGGTTTGTCAAATGATTTTTTTAATGGCTTCTATACTTTTTAAAATTTTGTATAACATATATTACTATCATTTCTTTTATATCCTCTGTGTTCCAGTGTGGTTAAAATGGCCTCTGTCAAACATAGAATATGCATCTATTCACTGAGATTTTCTCACAAGATTTTAATTATCTCATTGTTTACATTCAGTCCTTTCAACAGACTAGATTTTATTTTGTGTAAGATGTTAACAGATGTTCAATTCAATTTTCTTTCAGAAGAATATTTCTTGTGCGAGTGCTGTTTATTAGTGATCTAATGTTTTCCTGCTGAGTTGCATTTTGTCACATATTAAATTCTCATGTACTGAGAATGTTGTCTGGATTCCTTAAAGGGTTCCATTGATCCACAAGTGACATGCTGATTGATTGTAACAACTCTGTAATAGTATCTAATAATTGGCAAACCATAATCAACCTTGTTGCTATTTTTTTTAAATATACTGTTCTTTACTATTCTTACACATTCATTGTCCCATATAAACTTTGCAGTCACTTTATCCAATTTGAATAAAATACCTCATTGGGATATGAATTAGAATGAAATTACACATTATTTTGGAAAGCATGTAATATTAAATCTCATTTAATGCCTTTGCATTAGCTTTGTTCTTATTTCAAGTCCTATCATAAGATCATAAGAGCTGGATATGGATTCTACAGCTTACATCTGTTGTATAGGTTCTTGTTGTTTTTTACTAAACATATATCTTATACATTTGTCTCTGTTATAGTTAAAATAACTTTCTTATTTTATTTCTAAATACTCATTGATAGAACAGAGAAAAACTATAGATTTTTCTATTCTTTTCATTTTCTTTTTTAGTTTCCATCTTGATGAATTTATTTATTTATTTATTATATTAAGTACATCACTAGTTTTTGATGTCATGTTCCATGATTCTGATTCATCATTCACGTGTAACACCCACAATGAGCTGAAGTTATAAGAATGGGTTACAGAGATGAGAGCACAGGATGGGAAACAAAGCCATTTAGTTTTCCAGATCCATCTATATCATTGCCTAACTCTGTTGACCCAGAATAAAACACTTCACTTTTTGCTTTAAAATAAAAAGAAGTGACCTTAAAAGGTGGGGATTACAGTAGTTTCTTTCCAAAGTGACCTTTTCTAAAATAATCTTGTGATCTTAGTTCTTTAAGGTTAAACAAACTAGCTGGGCTGGAACGGACTTCTGCTTCCAGAATCCTGGAATCCTGCTTCACTGGAGCTCCTCTGACACCCAGGGTCAAGGCAGGAAGGAAATCCCTTCATCCTGGGAAATCACAGGCAGAAGTTTCTCAAATTCCCACCAAGGTAATCTTCCTGGCACTATTGCTGGGTTTAGGAGCCCAAATTTAGTAGTTCCCATTTGCCCAGGATTTTCCCAGTTTTAAGGCCTGCAAGTCCCCAAGTCCCAAACAAGCTGGGATGTTTGGCCACCCACTTGATTATTAAAAAGATCAAATCTTTTACTTTTGAGAAACTTTTTGAGAAACAACTTTTGAGAAACAACTTGCCTCAGACTGCCTTGGTATAAGATAGGGTTTTCTTTGTTGTTGTTTGTTTTGGTTTGGTTTGGTTTTGGTTTTGGTTTGCAACATCATATTTCCCTCTAATTTCCAGCTCTGCTCATAGGTCTGACTGGTATTTCTGTCCATTCTTTTTTTTTTTTTTTAAGATTTTATTTATTTATTTGACAGACAGAGATTACAAGTAGGCAAGAGAAGCAGGCAGGGAGAGAGAGAGGAGGAAGCAGGCTCTCCGAGGAGCGGAGAGCCTGATGTGGGGCTCGATCCCAGGACCCCGGGATCATGACCCGAGCCAAAAGCAGAGGCTTTAACCCACTGAGCCACCCAGGCGCCCCTGCCCATTCTTAACTTACTCCCCACATCTGGTGGATTGCTGCACCAGACCTTCAGACGTGGTTTAACCTCTCTTGGCAACCCTACCCTACAGAATCCATCTTTTCTTCCTGTGTGGCACAAATACCTATTAATCCTTCTATCTCCCTCCAAGTAACAGCATGCAGTTGACATCTTGCTTGAGTGAGCTAAAATTCTACCTGGTTAGGAGGAAATAATTGTGTCTGCATTATGGCCTCAGATCTCTCCTAAACCAGGGGTCAGGCAACTTATTCTGTGAAGGGCCACGGAGTATACATATCAGGCATGCAGGCCACATGGTCTGTTCACAGAGTCCTTGCTTTTATCACTGGTGTTTCATACGCTGAAGAATGAGAGACACCCAAGGATGAGATCTGGCACTTGTGGCACAAATCAATCAGAAAATGATTGCTCTTTGTAGGGACTTCAAACCTCTCACATGACTTTCAATTTAGTCTACTCCCATTATGCATCTCTAGTACACGGCCAGGAATCAGTGACATGTTAGATAGCTGAATGAGGTTAATTTGGATCTAACTTAGGAGGAAAGACCTGTAGTTGTGGGCACTCTGCGAAACCTCAGGATTAGGGTGGTATGAACCTGACTTCACTCCAGAATGACTTTTTACCGCAGAAAGTTTAGCCTCCATGATTTCATTTGAATTGCTACATTTAAATAAGAGTACATATTTGGAATAATCACAGGTTAACATTTTGAACAAAGTGTTCTGATGACATAAAATCAAAAGAATTCAGTAACAGAGCATCTCCTGTGTGATCTGCTGGACATTCATGGTCCCCCAGCTGCAAGAAAGATGGATTCTGGAAAGGAATCCTTGAAGGAAACTCTGCATTTGTATTAAACAAATTAGCATGTCAGTCTGTAGTGTTAAATGGCTTAATTTTCCCAGAGGGCCAGATGTGCTTCCCTACATCTTTGAAGCTTATGAAATTACTCTAATTTAAAAACTTTTATCTGTATGTAAGGATGAAATAGCAACTACTGCAATAAAAGCTCAAAGAACCATCCTTTGCTCAGGCAGGCTCTGCTGCCCCCTCATGCATGTCACCTGCAGGCACTGTGATCCTCAGCCCCCAGGTCAGCTCTGCTTAGGTAGGAACCACCATGGCAACCTCTGATTACCTCTGTGATCAGGGCCCTAATCCTTGATTCTACTGATATAGTGTAAAGCTAAAAACTGCACAGAGGCCAAGGGTCACACACAGGGCATGGCACAAGGACATTTGCTGTCTCCCTCCACCCGTGCTGCATTCATACAGTGCAAGCCACAATAGCTACTGTGGCAGGTATCTCCTCTTGGCCACTGAGTAATAACCAGACCTGGTGGGCATACCATGCCTCCTGTACGTCTGTGAACTTGGTATTTTGTGTATATCATGGCCTGCAGTACTCTGTTTGACCCTGTACTACCAATTGGGGCTCCAATGATTGGGTATTGCTCTCCTAAGCCACCAGGAGCTTTGTCCTGGAGTGGCCCAAGTTGGCTGCAACAGACACTTCTGACGTTGATTCACATTCTTGTGGGCCACCATGCTCCCCTGGTGGCAGGCAATTCCTTGTGTCCAGACATTTTCCTCCTCATGCTCTTGCTGCCAGTCTCTTGGTTTTCTCCCCTCCCTCCAACCCCCTGGATCCTGTTCAGTATAGGAAACTTGGCTGTCAAACCACAGAGGGTGCAAAGTGGTAGACACATTCTCCAACCCTTTTCCATCCATCCCTGGGATGAACATGTCGGTAAGGAATTCTGGAAGCTAAGGACCTGGGCCTGCTCAGGGTCAACAATTCCCCACCCTCTGATGGCTTTTATTCCTGGGTTCCACTCTCCTGCTCCCTCATTGCTGCTTCTAAGGAGCCCCTCCCCCAATCCCTGCTCCTAATTCATGCACACCCCAGGCTCTGCTTTAGGGGTCAGGAGCAAACTGAGTCACTGGGCCACTATAGGTCTTCCAGGGGGTCCTTCTGTCAGAGTCAGTCAGTGAATCCAGTTTATTCTGGTGGCAAAGCTATAGGAGATGTCCTAGCTGATGCTGGAGTTATGTGGCCACCCAGGAAAGATCCAGTCAGTGAGGAAAACAAGCTGAGATGTGATGCAGTGGGATGTAGGAGCCAGAGGTAGAAGGTCAGGGGCCCTGTAATATCTAGGTCCATTGTTCTGCCACTTGAGGGCAGGCATTCTGCTTCCTTCCTGTGGGTTGGTTAAAAAGTTAATAAATCCCTGCTCTTGCCTTGGCTAGTTCACAGGCACACAACAGTGAGGAAAGCCATAATTCCAGCAATCGTGATTTGTAAGCACTGCCCTCAGCTCACCAATCCTCAGCTCCACTGCTTGAGCTGGGCTGCTCTGCCCACAGCACCAATAGCCCTCAGCAATGACTAGAGCTGCCCCTCAGAGGGCTCTACCTCCTAAGCTCCTTTCTGCCAGTTCCATTGTTGTCTCCTTGTCTTTATAGATCTGTCCCTGAGACTCCTGAGTAACCACAGAGACTAGCAGAGACTGAAAGAAATCCATCTTTCAGTAAGCCAAGCTGCATGTACAACGGAAATTAATATTCTTGTCTTTGGATTCATACAGACTTGAGTTCTGCCTCCTCCCATTTTTCATGCTCCCCCTCCATGTTCTTTATCAAGTACATTTTATGAAGATTGTTTGTAAAACCTGTAGTTCTCTCTGTGGAGCTCAGGGAGACCTGGTTTCATCATTTAGTCCCCTCTGTCACTTTACATCGGTCAGAACCACTTCAACCTAGCCTTGTTCTCTCCCTCTTCTGTCCTCATGCCATCCTCATTTTCTTAATCAGTCGAGTAAAATCTGATTCTGAATCCCATTCTTTTTTTTGTAAGATTTTATTTATTTATTTGACAGACAGAGATCACAAGTAGACAGAGAAGCAGGCAGAGAGAGAGGGGGAAGCAGGCTCCCTGTTGAGCAGAGAGCCCAATGCAGGGCTCGATCCCAGAACCCTGGGATCATGACCTGAGCGGAAGGCAGAAGCTTTAATCCACTGAGCCACCCAGGCACCCCCATGTCATCCTCATTTTCTTAATCAGTTGAGAAAAATCTAAGTCTGAATCCCATGTTTTTTCTTTTTTTAAGATTTTATTTATTTGACAGAGAGACAACAAGAGAGGGAAGAGAGAGCAAGAGAGGGAACACAAGCAGGGGGAGTGGGAGAGGGAAAAGTAGGCTTTCCACTGAGCAGGGAGCTCGATGCAGGGCTCAAACCAGGGACCCTGGGACCATGACCTGAGCCTAAGGCAGATGCCCAATGACTGAGCCACTCAGCCACCCCTGAATTCCATTCTTTTGTAAATAACCGTCTACTCTGCCATATTAATTGCAGTAAACAACTGAACCATAAAGTCAGCGATCATTACTGTAAGGAGGGACCCTCAAAATCATAAGTTTCGGGATGCCTGGGTGGCTCAGTGGGTTAAAGCCTCTGCCTTCAGCTCAGGTCATGATCTCAGGGTCCTGGGATTGAGCCCCACATCAGGCTCTCTGCTCCGCGGGGAGCCTGCTTACCCCCACCCTCTTTCTGCCTGCCTCTCTGCCTACTTGTGATCTCTGTCTGTCAAATAAATCGAATCTTAAAACAAAAGAGAGAGAGAGAACGCTGATTAAAGTCAATGTGCTTTAAAAAAGATCATAAATTCCAACTTTTTAATTTTTTTATACATTGGGAACAAGACTCAGAGAGGTGAAATGCTACTGAAGAACACAGACACAATTGGTGATCACTGTGTGACCACATAGCAGATGTGATTTCTATAGGACATAGGCTCACAGTCATCTTTAAGACTTGAACATTCTTCTTTCTGGTGGTGATTTTGTCATCACGACTGTAAGTAAAAGTGCTATAAACTATAAACTACAAGGGGTCATTATCATAATATTTCTGAAGACTTCTCCCTGAGCTGTCCTCTCTGCTCTGACAGGAGATGTGGTTCAGAGTAGGGCGATGCTTCCGTTCCACTGAAGAGGCTGGTCAATGAGCGAAGGGCCAAATGTATTTGAAAGAGAGTCAGAAATAACACCTTTAGAAAAAGATGTTTTCAGAGCACCTGGGTGGGTCATTCACTTAAGTGTCTGCCTTCTGCTCAGGTTATGATGCCAGGATCCTGAGTCTGTACTCTGCAGTGGGCTCCCTGCTCAGGAGGGAGTCTGCTTCTCCCTCTGCCTCTGCCCCTCCTCAGCACTCAAGCTCTTTTTCTATCTTTCTCTCTCAAGTGAATAAGTAAATAAATCTTTTTTTAAAATTTTTTTAAAATTTATTTATTTGTCAGAGATAGAGGGAGAGAGAGAGAGCGAGCACAGGCAGACAGAGTGGCAGGCAGAGGCAGAGGGAGAAGCAGGCTCCCCACCGAGCAAGGAGCCTGATGTAGGACTCGATCCCAGGATGCCGGGATCATGACCCGAGCCGAAGGCAGACGTCCAACCAACTGAGCCACCCAGGTGTCCCAATAAATCTTTTTTTAAAAAGGGAAAAAAGATGTATCGTTTTTTCCCATTTGTGTGATGCTTTTGAGTGAAACTTTTTTTGGTGTGGAAATAATACTATTTCTTTAAGCTCTTTTTGCATTCCTCTTTTCCTTCTTACATGAACATACACCAGTGTCTCCTCTTGTTTAATGGCTGAGACCACAACATTTTGGGTGAAGAAAACATGAAGACAATGGGTGGTTTTATAGTTACGTCACTTCTTTAGGGACAATATCCAGTTCCAAGAAAGTGTGCTAAATTAATTCTCTTAGATAATTTTCAGGGCATATTTTCCCATGAGCTGGCCAATTATTTTGAGGACAGAAGTAGTATGTAGGCCATTGCCAGAATATTTTCATGAAAATGAGCCAATTCTCTCAGTCAAATAAGCTCCCACTGGGCCAGCTATGCAGTTGTGGTTCATGCAGATGCCAGAGGAACACTTGCTGGCAGCACACTCCTCAGTATTCATCCAAAGGGCCACCTACACTGCCCAGATCTATTGCAACTCCCCAACTTGATGTGCCCTATGAGCAGCATTGTGGTAGGGATTGCCAATTCTCTACCACACAGCTTAGATCCCTCCAGCCAGGTGATCATCTGCAGACTGTTCCCCTCAGGCTGAGGACCTTTTGCGTCTTTCTACCTGGAAATGTTCCCAGGGCTCAGGAAAGGATTTGATCCACACTCAGGGTCAGGTGGTATTATTTTGTGAGCCAGTGCCCTGGAAGCAGCCTTAGCAGGGATCAACAGAAGGTAGCGGACAAACACCCCAGCTTCCTCAGTCCTCAGGATGGCAGGTGAGAGGTGTGCTCAACACAGCTGTTTGGAAGGTCTGTGGTAAACTGAACCCTAGTGACCACAGGGATAAGTCATTCATGAGTGTACTCTGCACTAACCACCTTCCCTTCTCAGGCTCTCCCATTATTCTTCTAATGATGGAGCTTCCTCTCAACCCCAAATTTTGTCTAAAGGCCTGCTTTTGAGCGAACCCAGTTAACACCAATGTAAGAGAAATTTGCTTCTTAAAATATTCAGCTTAAGGTTCACAGGTAGAACTACCTGGTTTTCTCTCTGATTCTCAGAGCCAATGTTTGGTCAGAAACAGCTAGAATTTTTATGCAGTCTAGATTCTCTAAAGTTTGAGTGCATACCTGGAGACTGTGTGAAAACATATACTCTGCTTCAAAAGGGGATTAATATTCTGCACTTCTAACAAGCCCCTGGGTGATACCAATGTTTCCATCCTATAGACCACACTATAAACCCCAGGCAATGAGAGGACCCTGAAGCTTAAGCTTTTATTCAGATTGACATGTGACTTCTTTGAAATTGAGGGAGTCCTTTAACCTTGCATCTGGTCCCAGGTGTCAACATAAAAAGATACTTTGTATAATACACTGGCATAAATCTGGGGTTTTGTTATTCAAAGAAGAAATACAGGGGTGCCTGGGTGGTTCAGACAGTTAAACCTGTGCCTTCAGCTCAAGTCATGATCTCAGGGTCCTGGGATGGAACTCCGTGTCTGGCTCTCTGCTCTGCAGGAGTCTACTTCTCTCTCTTTCCTTCTGCCCATCACCCCAAACTCTTGCTCTTTCTTACAAATAAGTAAATAAATAAACAAATAAACAAACCTTTAATAAAAACAAAGAAGCAACACAATCAAGCTTCCATATGCAATGGAGAGTTTACATGGATTCAACAGAATCTTTAAAAATCTGGAAACTTCTCTGATGCTTGACAATCTTGTTTTCTCTCTCTCTTCTTTTGATAACTTTCTCATGACTGACAAAGTGAATGAATGTGGTAAGCAGACACTATCCATTCCAAAGTATCCCTCATGGCCCATCATTGGCCCAGCCAACCATCTCTAGTCAAAATAACTTTGAGCAGTGCCATTAGTTGTAGTCACATTAGTGCCTTTAATCTAGAATAGATCTTTTCTTTTTTTCTTTTCTTCTCTTTTCTTTTTTCCTTTCCTTTTCTTTTCTCTTTTCTTTTCTTGTTTTCATGATGCAGGCAGACTTTTTGAATAGATAGATCTGGTTGGTAGAATATCTTATATCAAGTTTCCCTGATTATATCCTTGTGGTGTCACTTAATTTGTTCCTTTGTTCCCTATATTTCCTGTAAGCTGGAACCTGGTCTAGAGATTTGCTTAGATTCAGTCTGAATGTTTTTGACAAGAATACGTCATGGGTGACACTATTTTCTCCTGTATTCCGTCATCGCTCACATCACATTTTATCAGTAGGTGTGCCAGATCTGTTAATCTAGACTTTCCCTTGAAATTGATAAGTAATCTGTGGGGTTTCCCAATGACCCATAATTTAATAGTATTACTTAGTGGCCATTGGTTATCCTTGCCTGAATCAATTATATTGCAGGGTTGCAGAAAGGCAATTTTCTAATTCTGTCTTTTAGTTGATGTTTTCCTGGAAAGAAAAATTTGCCCTTGTCAACTAGGAATGGCTGAATTATTTCTAAACACGCAGAATAAATGCTTAATTCCTTCTTTTTGTCATCAGCTTTTTTTTTTTTACTTGGATAGGAACTTTATTTAAAAAATCAGTACTGCCAATAAAGATATAAAAAGAGGTTTGCCTTTATCAGTTTTTATTTTTTTAAAGATGTTATTTATGAGAGAGAAAGGCAAGCCCATGAGTGGGAGGAGGAGTTGGAGGAGAGGGAGAAGCAGACTCCCCACAGGGTAAGAAGCCCATAGCAGGGAGCCCATAGAAGGACTTGATCCTAGGATCCTGGGATCATGGCCTGAGCCAAAGGCAGACGCTTAACCAACTGAGCCACCCAGGTGTCCCTATCATTAGATTTTACTTTTTTTTATTCTTTAAATATTTTTATTTATTTATTTGACAAAGAGAGAGATCATAGTAGACAGAGAGGCAGGCAGAGAGAGAGGAGGAAGCAGGCTCCCTGCTGAGCAGAGAGCCCAATGCGGGAGTCGATCCCAGGACCCTGAGATCATGACCTGAGCGGAAGGCAGTGGCTTAACCCACTGAGCCACCCAGGCGCCCCTATCATTAGATTTTAGAATAAGGAATTGGTCAGTGACCTCCAATGAAGACAAAGGAATAGCTTTATCTCTTCTCCATTTCTCTTCCTCTATCTGTTACCTCTCCCTGTCTCTCCCTCCCTTCCTCCTCCCTCTCTCTTCCTCACTTCCTTTTCTTCTCTGTACTTTCCTTCTCCTATCACTAAGGGCACATACAGTTTTTGCCCAATGTTTGAAATCAATTACAATAATTGTTCTTAATTTTTAAATTGTCCCATATATGCCTGGTAGAGACCTCTTCTGACTGGTGCCTATGCCTTTTGGCATGGCCCATTTGTCTTTTGATCATCCTCTGGCACTCTAATGTATGAAGACATCCGAGGTTCCTCTTGAATCTTCTCCTCAGATTTGGAATCAGCCATATCAGTGTGGTCCTGAGAAATCATGATCTGGGCATTGAGAAATCATGATCTGCCAAGGATGACATTGCTTTTAGGTCTTTTTAATTTTTTCAATTAAAATTTTATATTATAGGGTTTTTCTGAACATTTATAGTTGTTTCCCTTCTACCCAAGGGGGTGGTTAATAACATTAGTCCATTTATTTATTTTCTATATTATATATATCTATATGTTATATATATATATATATCTATCTATATATATATATATTATATATATCTATATGTATATATAGATATATATAATAGTTTTATATATATATAATAGTACATATATATATGTACATATAGATATATATACTAGTTTTAACATTTCTATAGCATCATTGCTACAAATGAAAAACAGTGAGTGAAGACAACTTTTTCTTTTGCAGTTCTTCTCATTCAAATGTATTCTCCAAGGATACATACTTAGTGTTCAAAGTCACTTAACAAATTCACTTTTTATGTGTTGATGTTTTCAATTTGATGTACACTTACGCTTATTTCAATTTTAGCATTTTCCATTTATTCTTTTTTACTATAAATTTACTTTTTGACTTTTTGACTGTGTAAGATATTAATGTGGTTCAAATATAAACATGTATGTGTACTCCAAGGTTCCAACTCCATCTTTCACCCCTCTGCTCTTTTGCCTTTAGGTGATTATTTTATTAAAAAATTCAATAAATATCTATTAAACATGAATAAATATTTGATTTATCTCCCCAGTGTTTTTTTTCTGAAACAGAACAAAACAAAGTTATTCATACATATATGTTAACCTATTTACTAGTGTTTTCCTTTCTATTTTATACAAAATATGGCATGCTATTTACACTAACTCATACCTGGTTTTCTCTCTCCTTCCCTCCTTTCTCTCCCTTCTTCTATCTCTCCTTCTATCTCATTGATGTTCTCCATTTCTCTTATGGAAGTTGGTTTCCTTTCCTCCCTCCATCCCTTTCTCTCTCCCTTCCTTCCTTTTTTCACTTTATAATAAACCCGGAGATAACTCTTTATTTAACATGCTATATGTGGAAACTGCCTACCATCACTTCTTTTTTTAATTTCTTTTCAGCGTAACAGAATTCATACATAGTTTTACACCACACCCAGTGCTCCATGCAATGCATGCCCTCCACAATACCCACCACCAGGCTCCCCCAACCTCCCAACCCCGCCCCTTCAAAACCCTCAGGTTATTTTTCAGAGTCCATAGTCTCTCATGGTTCATCTCCCCCTCCAATTTCCCTCAACTCCCTTCTCCTCTCCATCTCCCCATGTCCTCCGTGTTATTTGTTATGGTCTGCAAATAAGTGAAACCATATGATAATTGACTCTCTCTGCTTGACTTATTTCACTCAGCATAATCTCTCCAGTCCCGTCCATGTTGCTACAAAAGTCGGGTATTCATCCTTTCTGATGGAGGCATAATACTCCATAGTGTGTATGGACCACATCTTCTTTATCCATTCATCTGTTGAAGGGTGTCTTGGTTCTTTCCACAGTTTGGCGACTGTGGCCATTGCTGCTGTAAACATTGGGGTACAGATGGCCCTTCTTTTCCCCACATCTGTATTCTTGGGATAAATACCCAATAGCACAATTGCAGGGTCATAGGGAAGCTCTATTTTTAACTTCTTTTTTTTTTTTTTAAAGATTTTATTTATTTTTGACAGACAGAGATCACAAGTAGGGAGAGAGACAGGCAGAGAGAGAGAGGAAGAAGCAGGCTCCCCACGGAGCAGAGAGCCTGATGCGGGGCTCGATCCCAGGATCCCGGGATCATGACCTGAGCTGAGGGCAGAGGCTTTAACCCACTGAGCCACCCAGGCGCCCCTCTATTTTTAACTTCTTGAGGAACCTCCACACTGTTCTCCAGAGTGGCTGCACCAACTTGCATTCCCACCAACAGTGTAAGAGGGTACCCCTTTCTCCACATCCTCTCAAGCACACGTTGTTTCCTATCTTGCTAATTTTGGCCATTCTAACTGGTGTGAGGTGGTATCTCAATGTGGTTTTAATTTGTGTCTCCCTGATGGCTAGTGATGATGAGCATATTTTCATGTGTCTGATAGCCATTTGTATGTCTTCATTGGAGAAGTGTCTGTTCATATCTTCTGCCCATTTTTTGATGTGATTATCTGTTTTGCATGTGTTGAGTTTGAGAAGTTCTTTATAGATCCTGGATATCAACCTTTTGTCTGTACTGTCATTTGCAAATATCTTCTCCCATTCCGTGGGTTGCCTCTTTGTTTT
>PISX010023777.1:0-29132 GCA_004024625.1 Mellivora capensis
CTCCCTTCTCCTCTCCATCTCCCCATGTCCTCCGTGTTATTTGTTATGCTCCGCAAATAAGTGAAACCATATGATAATTGACTCTCTCTGCTTGACTTATTTCACTCAGCATAATCTCTTCCAGTCCCATCCATGTTGCTACAAAAGTTGGGTATTCATCCTTTCTGATGGAGGCATAATACTCCATAGTGTGTATGGATCACATCTTCCTTATCCATTCGTCCGTGGAAGGGCATCTTGGTTCTTTCCACAGTTTGGCGACCGTGGCCATTGCTGCTATAAACATTGGGGTACAGATGGCCCTTCTTTTCACTACATCTGTATCTTTGGGGTAAATACCCAGTAGCAGCATAGGCTTCTTGAAAAGAGGGTTTTTTGTTTGTTTGTTTGTTTTATTTTTACTTAAACTCATTTTCTGAAGTGAAGGGCATTTATTGAAGATCCTGATTTGTTTTGATTCTTCTTTGCACTTTGGTGAGTATATTAGTAATCACTTTACAATGATGTTATAACAAATCCCTCAGGGCCTGAACAAAACTAGGGCAATAAAAAAGGTAAATGGGAGAATTTTTTCCATGGCTTCGTTTGGAGTTGATTTTGCTCAGAGCAATTGGTTGCAGGAGTCTCAGCTTTTTTGCCCTTGTGGCTGTTGCCAAATGATTATAATTTTAAAGGAGCACCACAGAATATTAGAGCCATCTCCCTTGTTTTACAGATGGAAAATCCTAGACCCAGAGAGGTGAAGTTGCTTGGTCATGGTCACACAGCAAGTGAGATTCCAGAGATTCACAGAGTCTCAACGTGAAGGGAATTCAGAAGTTACGCTGGCTGACTCCCAACCCAGTGTAGATATTCCCTCCCTACCATTCCTGCATATGGCTTTTTCATGTAGGTCGTGCTGACTTCTTTGTTCATTGGAATTGGCAACCCTAAAAAAGAACGTGGATTCTTGCTTTGAGGTAGGTATGACAACATCAAATAATTGGTTCAGGTCAGTCAGAGCCAACGTGAGGCTAGGTAAACACTGTAATAACACAATCAGCCAAAGAGGAATAATATCTTCAACAACTTTTTTTGGTTTGTGCTGTTCAAATATCATGGGCTGAAGAGACTTTTTTTTTTTACTTTACTTCATACTGGTTTTACTACATTGACTTTATAAAAATCAGATGGCTCACATCAGCTGTTGAAATAGCCCCAGGTTTGTTTTTTCTTTTTTGGCCTGACTGAGATTTCTTTTTGTAATTCAACACAAGTTTACCTCATTCTGGAATAAGGAATAATGGTAGTTAGAGAATCATAATAGCTACCATTTACTGAAGATTTTCAATGTACCAGGCATTGTGATAATAGATACTTTCCATGTCTCCTCATTCTTCCCATTACTCTCCAGGAGGTGGGTTTTACTAAATCCATTTTGTAGATAAGTAAGTGAAAGCTCAGTGATGTTGAATAGCTTGCCTAATGGAAAGTAATTAGTAGTGGAACTGAGATTGGAATCCAGGTCTGTCCAATGCCAAAGCCCATGTATTCTACAGCATTGTGAGGCTGGAAAAAACAACCTGAGGGTTTCAAAGGGGCGGGGGGTGGGAGGTTGGGGGAGCCAGGTGGTGGGTAGTATGGAGGGCACGAATTGCATGGAGCACTGGGTGTGGTGCAAAAACTATGAATTCTGTTATGCTGAAAAGAAAAAAAAAGAGTGAGACAGGGGCACCTGGGTGGCTCAGTGGGTTAAAGACTCTGCCTTCAGCTCAGGTCATGATCCCAGGGTCCTGGGATCGAGCCCTTCATTGGGCTTTCTGCTCAGCAGGGAGCCTGCTTTCCTTCCTCTCTCTGCCTGCCTCTCTGCCTACTTGTGATCTGTGTGTCAAATAAATAAATAAAATCTTAAAAAAAAGAAATTAAAAGATGAATGAAATAAAAATTACTCTAAAGTGCCACAAAAGGTGGAACCCATGGAGAGCCTCACATTTACCAAATCCTTTGCCCTTTTTAACCCACATAATTATCCCGGCAGTTCTATAAAGTAGGCATTGGTGTTATCCCAATTTTATACATGAGGAAACTGGGCAAGTTATTTCACTTGTTTTGAACCTCAGGTTGCATATATGTAAGCGGCAGAGAGGGAAATGGAAGAGTGGGGATTTAAAGTCTATGCTCTTTCTACCTTCCTGAACAGTATTACCAAGAACTGACATTTAAGTAGGACAGCTGTAAATACAGTGCTGTTTTTAAAACACAAGGGATGGTCACTATCTAAGCATCCTATTGTGAGTCTGTTTGAAAAACAGTGAAAATCTATTTTTTTGTTTCTTTTTAAACTTTTTTGGGGGGAAGCAAATAACCACTCACTTTTAATTTGGTCTTTGGAATGATTGGAATGTTTTGTGTGTTGCCTTAGCTTAATCAGGACACATCTATGATACCAAATGACTCCTCATTTGATGTCAGCGGTCATTGAATCTTTAATAGGAAGCTAAAATTGCTAAACAGCATTACTTCTGCTTTGTCTCAGTTGCATTGTACATCAAGTGGGAGGCAATGGGGCTTGATTTGGCCAAAGACTGAAACGCAATTACCAGAGCCAGATGAATGTTGCATTATCTGAGTATAAAATAATCAACTCTTGGAAGAGTGTTGGCTTCACTTACATTAAAAAGACAGGCTCCACAGCCTTCTGTGCAAAAGGTGTGATGACAGCACCTGACTTAATATTTTAAGGAGCAAATTCATGTGTTGGGCTATGTGGTGAAAAGCAGGTAAGGGAAGGCTTCCTAGAGGAGATATAAGAGAAAATTTGAAAATAAGTAAAAATCAGCAAAGCAAGTTGGTAGAGTAGAGGAATGGATATGTGGAGAGAGACTAAGGGAGAAGCATGGAAAACGGTTCAACAGAACTGGGGCATAGAGTGCAGTGAGGGGTGTAATAACATACATGATGGAAGAAATAAGCAGGGGCAGATTGTAAAGCACCTTGTAAACTATGTTCAAAAGTTTGAACTTTGCCTTAAGGGAAATGGGAAACCACTGAAGAATTTTCAGCGTTTGGTTTGGAACTATCCTGATGGTTTTGGAGAGTTATTGTGGAGTCTGGGATAACTTTGCGTCTTGAGAGAAGATATTACACTTACCATTTATTCCCATGTCCCTTGTCAATGCCATATATCATTGTTTTTCCTGTAACTGAAGGAATGTCTGGTTGCAAAGACCATCATAATTATGGTAAGCAGAGGTACCAAATGGTACCATTTTTGCTCTAGATGTCATTTGTGTACTGATTTTGTATCCTAATCTCCTCTTTTAGATCCAGTCTTCTGTTTGTTTCTCAACAGTGGTCCCTCTGCAGCTGCTAGTCTCTTCCTGTGCTCTGAAGCTGTTTATTTTCGTATCCATCTTTTTGATTATGTTATATCATTCATCTTGAAATGTGATCCTTTTTTTTCCTTTTTGCCAATCTGCATCGTACCCATCCCATCCTTTAGGGTACAGATCTGGTCTCACCTTCTTTGATAAGCATAACTGATTGCTCCTGCCCCAGTGATCCTATTATTTTCTTACTTCCTGGAGAATTTTGATTCTTCCTTTCCCCAAAATTAATCTAGTACTCCTTTATGTAAACTTTGTGTTGTCTCTCTTTTAGTCGTTCCCTCAAATGGACTGATTATCAGAATTACTGGAAGAGCTTGTTAAAAATATAGATTTCTGGGGTGCTTGGGTGGCTCAGTGGGTTAAAGCCTCTGCCTTTGGCTCAGGTCATGATCCCAGGGTGTTGGGATCAAGTCCCACATAGGGTTCCCTGCTCAACAGAGAGCCTGCTTCTCCCTCTCTCTCTGTCTACTTGTATTCTCTATCTCTCTGTCAAATAAATAAATATAAATCTTTAAAAAAATATAGATTTCTGATTTCTATTACCAGAGATCTTGTTTGATTCAGTAAGTTGGTGGTCAGCCCAAGAGTATGAATTTTTATAAGGACCTAAATTAAATCTGGCAATTAACTGCTCTGCATGTTTCACATAGATTAATATTTCCTTTGGATCTGGATGGAATTTCCTTGAAGGCAGGGCTCATCTTCAAATGGCTTTATACTTTCTCCTTCACTGCCAATCCTTTTAGGAGCCTACAGTAAATGCTTGTTGACTTGATTCTCTCATCTCTTTATTCATTCTTTTATTTTTGTGTATTCAGTTATAATAATTTACTCTTCTTTCTCATCTCTAGATGAACAAATATAGTATGCAGTAAATATACCAACGTATTTGTGTATCTGTGTGTGTGTTGTTTGGCATTGGGGTGACTAAAATTCAATCTCAAAGAGTTAAGACTTTTTGCTGAAGTACATGAGACCATCTCTGCCTCCCCAGATCACATTTAATTTGCATAGTTACCATTAATATTACAGTCATCATTATCCACCCATCCAAAGAGCACTGTGAGATATGCCCTTTGTATTGGGAGCTTTTTTAAAATGTAACTTGGGAAAAGAAACAGTCGTCTTTGAAGGGAATTATGTTGTTATGATCCAGGAAGGCTTTCCCAGTGTGAGTTGTTACACATAAGAATCTGCAAGATTGAAATATGAAAACTACTACTCCACTGCTGAGGATGGTAGGTTTGTGTAGCATCAAATGCATTTGTCTGAATACTTCTGGAATGTCAAATTAAGTTTTTAAAGATATGTCCTTTTTTGACCCATCTTTGTGCATGTAAATTGTTTTAGACATTTTATGAATTCTAGGATCTCAGAGTCAAAAAATTTTAGAGCTCTCCCATTCCTATACACTTATGTATGTATGTACATATGTATGTATGTATGTATGTATGTATGTATCTACCTATTATGCATATTGCAGAAAGAGAATGTATCTATAAAGAATCTGGAAATGTAATTTAATTTAATTTAAAAAATGAAGTAAACACATAAGACACACACACAAACACAGAGTACACAAAACAGTGGGACTTAGGTTTTGAAAAACACTCAATGATTCCATCTGGCTAACTTACTCTATTCTAACTCAGATACTTGTTTTGTTGTGGCACTGACCTTGGTTTTTTATGAAGTTCTGGATTTGCTCATTCTTTGATGATTTTTGTAGGTGACTTGCGGGTGATGGTGAGAGGGCAGGTGCATGTGGGGATGTGTGCACATGCACATTTACCTGTATGTTAAAATGTATTTGACGAAAATGGCAACATATCCATCCATGGTAGTGGGTGTCTGATGGATTGATCAAAGAAATTTCTTGCATCAAAAAATGAATCTTAGCAGAGCTACAGATATGAAGAATTTTGAACAAAGAAGGAAAATTTTGGCACAATGTATCTATGATATGTGCCACAGATATCAGTAGCTTAGGTCACACTAATTTTGCCCCCTTCATTATTTTTCTTTTTATTGTACAAATCATATATGAATATATACTTATAAAACAAAGAGTGTAGAAGAATACATAGTAGAAGATGAAAGTCTACCTTCAACCTCCCACCCAATCCCACCCCCCCCCATAAAATAAACATTGTTAAACAAACTAGAGTTTGTTTATACTTCCCATTATGTTTTTAAGTGAATTTCAAGGAAATTACAGGGAAAAGAGGAAGCCAGTCCTTTACAGTTTAACATGTCATGATGCTTTGCTTTTGGTTTCTGTACTGAGGCTTCTGGAATGAGAAATCCTTTTCTTTTTGTGAGGCATGTGTGTGTGTGGACACTCCTGTATGCACTTGCGCATTTTGGATGAATGTGTGCCTAATATTCTTCTAAAAGATGACTTTATATACATTTTCCACACATGTGTCAATTGATGAAGTTGTCTTCATGGAGAAGGGATAGGAATGGGAAGTTGTTTGTACATCAGTTGAAGTCACTATAAACAATGATCTTAGAGTCCAGTGGATTTTATGATTAGTTCCTGCTATCTTTTCACTTCTCTGGGGTTCAGCCTTTTAAACAAGATCCCAAGAAGCCCCAGGCTGCCCTTTGCTCTCCAAGGTCTGTTTATGGGTTTTAGGGTGATCTTTTGAGAGAAGGGCAATCATCCCAACTACAGGTTCATCACACACACACACACACACACACACACAATATACACACAAACACATACATACTATCTTTGGGCTAAATATTGACTTAGGGTTTTTCTTTTAACAGCAGTAGATACTCTAAAGCTATCTGAGAATTCTTTTCCAAATATCAATGCAGTGTGGTGGAAATAAAAGTCTCTTTGATTTGACATGTGGGCTGGTGATTCAATTCATCATGAAATCCATTCTACTTGCAGGAATGGTCTTGCCTAAGTAGGGAAGTTTCTAAGTAGTTAGTGGTTAAAAATGGTTACGTCACTGCTGCCTCTCTTAAAATTAAAATAATTTAAAATGCCAATTGAGTCATGGCAAAGAGCTTTGTGTCTGCCAAATCATCATAAATATCTCTATAAATGGGGGAAGGATTAAGGAGCTCAGAAAAAGTCCTAAAAAAAGGAAACTAATGAAAATCATGGTTCATGTCCCAAGAACAAGGAAGCCTGGGAGTGGGGGAATAATGACAGTTTGCTTGCATTCGAGTAGGTTGTCATATTGAAAAAGTTTATCCATGACATGGGCTAACCTGATTAGTATTTAAGACTTACTTTATGGAGAAGGATTCTTTTCCCAAGTGGACTGGTTCACTATATATTCTTTTTTCTTTTCCTATTTTGTCCATTGCCTACTTCTAATATAGATACACCAACTGGCAAACATAAATTATCAGTACGTTCACAAGGAAGTCCAGGCAAGAGATTCTGTGTACTCAGTGTAAGTCTATACCTACTCATAATTATGTGAATTCCAATATCTTTCTAAATCTTTACTCTTTGCCAGACATTTTGCTGGACACTTGAGAGCATGAAATGCCTATGAAATGGGTTCCAGGTTCCAAGAGGTATGTATATGTGTGTTTCTGTATGTGCATGTATATGCATATAGCTGAACTCACAGGTATGCTCACTAGTGTATATGGCAAATAAACAGTGTCAGTATATGCTGGACTCTTTATAGAGCTTGGTAAACAAGGTTAAAAGAATGAGTATACATGGTGATACTGAGATGATTTCCCAAGGCTAGGTCTTAAATGATGAGTTGAGAAGAGAGTAAAAATGAGGGAAAGAGCAGGTATGAAGGTAAAGAATCCTGAGGTCCTGGCGTGTTGGAGGGATGACAAGTATTTCAAGGTATCAGGAGAGAGGTATTTTCAGGGAGGCTTGGAGGAATGGCAGATGAGGCTGTAAAAGTAGGAAGGAGCAAGATTGCAAAAGACCTTATATGTTGTAAGAAGAACGATATCCTGAAATGTGTTTGGAGTTTCTGAAGATTTTTTTTTAGGCAACAGGACTTATGGTGCCTCAGTAGTGCTATTTGCTGATATAATAGTCATGTACATTTCAAAATAAAGCTTTTGTTTCAGCTAATAAAAACTTTAAGTGTGGTTAGTATTGCCCACATTTTTCCTTCAATCTATTGCTTACTAAACAGAAAAGTAGTTTCATTCATTGCATCTGACACAGATGTTTACTGTAAGCCAGTTAGAACATCCAAACATTTGGGCTTTACTTCCACTATTATTGCAGTAGGTAATGGCTGCTCACAAAAGATTTTCAGACAAGTCTTGGAACTTTGGGATCCTAGGCTTTTTCCAAGTGGCTGCTTTGAATCTTCTCATCTTTCTGCATGAGAAAAAAAGCAAATAATAATAATAAAAAGATACTAATGTTTCCTCCATCTTTGTACCTTTTCTCTTTTGCATTCTTTAATCTTGACAAGAGAAGATTTGATATATGATAAAAGGACTTGATTAATACTATTAAAATTTCTTTCAAAGTCTTGTGATTATGTGATTGTAACTGCAGAGATTTCATTTATTATCTCCTTTATCAAAGTTGCTGAAATAGACAGTCTGTGAATTAAAGGAAAGGGCTGTGTTTGTATATGGCTTAAAATAATTGTCAATAGATCATTTATGAAAACGTATACTCTGCCTAGCACTGCATAGTTTGCATTTCCTTTTCACCATAGAAATATGTTGATGAAGCTCTGGGTAACCAATCTTAAATCAATAGGATGCCTGCCAAGCAGAAAATGCAATAATCTACAGCACTCCATGGTTCTGTAGTTTCAGATATTAGAGCTAAAGTCATCAGCAAATCTGGAATTCTTGTGTGAGAGAACCCTAGGCTTGGTGAAGAATGTTGTGTCACAGCCAGGTTAATTTCATGATACTCATTGGAACTTGAGTTTGGGAAGGGGCATAATCCAAACCAATTACTTGAGATTGTCTCATTAATGGTAATCATGTAAAATTTCCAGGATTTCGACCCCTTGGAAGGTTCACTTCATCATACTCTGATAACTCACAGCAGTTGAGGGTATTTAGAAGCCCTATAGCATTCTCTATTAAATGATACAATAGAGCTGATGGTGAGAGAGTCCATGTGAAGAGCTTTTATTGCATTTGTGTGAGTGTTCAAAGCCTTGGATGTGTCTTAGTAGCTGATTCAAGATTAGCTCAGGTGGGTGTGTAGCTACAGATGCTCAGGGCTTTGAGAGCCAAGATTTTTCTGAATCAAAGCTGGGAATCAGCACAACGTCTCCTCACTCTATACATGTTCTGCAAAGAGAAGAAATGTGCAGATCTATTCTGGTCACTCAGTCTCATTGAATATTTATGGAAGTTCTGAAGCGAGTGAAATATTCCCAGATATCTCTTGAAGCTGAAACAGGCAGCTTGGAAATAGATAACTGGCAGTACTCTGTTTGTCTGTGTAGGGCAGCATAAGTTTAAAAAAAATCACACAGGAATTGTCAAATTTGCCATGTCTTGGTGATTTACCATAAAATTAGTAAATTATTCTGAAATCCAACAGATTAGGAAAACAGAAAGCAAAGCAAAATTAAAAAGAAAAACAGGCATCTTTAAACAACTGTTTGTTCAGTGCTTAATGATGCAAGTAGTTGATTTAGTTGACTAACAGAATAAAGGTTTTGGTTTTAATCCAACTTCTTGCCATTTTGAACCAGGCCATGTATTTGGTGGACTCTAAATTATTTGTACTAAATTTAGGACTCTTTTAATAAAGGATCTCTTGATTGCAAAGAAAAGACAGTCAAGAAAGTTCAGGTAAGGAGGATTTGTTACAAGAAAACTAGCCAATGTCACAGACCTAGGGATCAGAGTACAGTCACAGCTCTTGGGAAATGGAACCCCTTCTTTTCAGCAACCCCTTCTTTTTTTGTCAGGGGTTGTAGAAGATTTAATGCATATGGTTTTACCTTCTTATGTCTTTATCCCACGCCCTGTAACTTTGAAGCCCTTTCCCACTCTGACTCTGAGCTTGGTCATTTGACTTACTTTGGTCCATAGAATATTAGCATACATGATGTAAGCAGACACTTGGAAAGTGTGCACACATTTCCAGTCCCACTCTCTGATTTTTCCATGAGAACATGCCCAGGTTAGCCTGCTGGACAATGATACACATGGAGCAGAGTCAAGTCAACTCAGTTGTCTCAGCTGAAGCTCTAAATATGTGAGAAAGTCTAGATAATATAAACAAAGTTACCTAGCAAATGCACACTTGGCCATAGATACATAAGAGATCCCATGAAGGGGTGCCTGGGTGGCTCAGTCAGTTAAGCGTCTGCCTTTGGTTCAGGTCATGATCCCAACCAAGGTCCTGGGATCGAGCCCCACATGAGGCTCCCTGTTCAGCGAGGAGCCTGCTTCTCCTTCTCCCTCCACAGTTCCCCCTGTTTGTGCTCTCTTTCTCTGTGTCAAAGAAATAAAAAAAATCTTAAAAAAAAAAATCTCTCCATGGGAGAGATCCCATGGAGCTAGGTCAGATCTAAAGAACTGCCTAGCCAACTCAGACTCTAGAACAAAAATAGATGTTTATTGTTGAGTGCTACTAATATTTTCTGGTTGTTTATTATGCAGCAATATTGTAGCAAATAGATAATGGAAACAAAATTTAAATTATCTTTATCTCTGCTTCTTCCTGCCTCCCTGCCATCCAGTCCCCATCTTGTACATTGCCCAGTATCAGTGCCAGACCTTTGCCTAACCTTTGTCCAGCACATCACCCAATACAATCTCTTCATTCAAATTCTTGACATAGGAAAAACTCTGATTGGTCTGAGGAAAGCCATGGAATTGTTTTGCTTAGGGTCGGGTGTCTACCTGGTCCAACCAGCCATGGTTGAGGTAATGGTAGTGGTGAAAAGACAACAATGTCACATGATCTGGGGGGAGGCATGCTTAAATAAGGCAGGTCTTCTTGGAAGGGGGCTACAGTCAGATGAACACTGTAGTTTATATCTCTAATAAAAAGGGCAAGCCTAAAATATAGGAAGATACACAGAAAATGAGATTTGTGGATCAGCACACCTTCTTGACAAAAATGCTAATGAATAAATTCTTTCAAATATTCCAATGATAACTCTCGTAGCTTACATTAGTGAGTCTTGGCTATGTGATAACACTGTGATAAGTATCTGAATAATTTTCATTGCCATGTTATGAATATGAGACTATTATTATCATTCCCATTTTACAGGTGTGAACTGAGGCCTAAGGAAGCTGAGTTGCCCTCTATCATACAACCTGTGAAAAGTAGAGGCAGAAATAGAATCTGGGTTAAGTTGAATCCAGATCTCATGAGCTTTATCTTTCTTCAATTACTGACTTAACCATTATAAAATGACTAGGAGAGTAAGACTGTAAATTGATATCTAATGGTAAGGTTTACCAGGTACCTTGTTGGGCATATGGGGGTCAGTCAACCTATGCATAATTCAAAAGGTGTTTACAAGATAGTGCTGCTGGGTACAAGTTTCCTTGATTGCTTCTTCCTCAGAGATCTATTCAACTATTCTTGGAGAATTAATATCAACTTCCGTTTTCTGCACTTAGATTTCACTATTCAGTAGGAGTAGACTTTCACTTAAGTTCCCTGTTTTTAGCCTTAAGCCTCACTCCTATCTGGTGTTACCATATTCAAAGCCTCTCAGGTTCAATATCTTTGAAAAATAAACCTCTTGTCTCCTTTGGGAGGGAGGGTAGTGATTTGGCAGCTCAGGGTAGAGATTTGAGACCTGGATGTCCAATTGCTCAGGAGAAAGACTTTGAACAAATTTCATTGTTTCCTGTACTATGCTCATTCCTGCCTTTTGTGGTACCTGGTGCCTCCAAGACATGACATTTCCTTTGTTCTTTAGGGAAAATGGATTTTTCTCCAAAGAATATAATCTCTCTATGTAGCTTCTTAGATTGTAACATGCTCTGCTAAATTAATTACCTCATTCCTATATAGTTTCAGTCTTCAAAACTTTCATTAAAATCTCTAGTTCACTGTTTCTTTTTAGTCTATCCCTGTGAGTTTATCTACTTTAAAAATTTGTTTTCTATAATTATAGTTGGGTTTTAGGAAGAGATTATGATTAATCAACTATGTTTAGGAAATTGTCCCATCCCCTTGAGCTTTTAAATAGAAACGTTTTCATTTGAGCTGTTTCAAGTTTTATCTGAAAATTTTATCAGTAATATTAGTTAGTGTTAATTCTAGCATCCTTTCCTTATGAAGTTTCCAAACAAATAAAACAAACACTTAAATTCTGGTCCTTAGTGAAGTGACGTGATTTTTTCCCACTGCACAAATTTTAATTTAATAATACCGTAATTTTAATGGTACTCTCACTTCAAACTTTTTTCATCTAAGGTGAATATTGTTTGTGAAGTAGTCCTTCATCTTGTTTTCTTCCAGGGCAGAGAAATATCCCTTGACCTGCACCTTAGGAGAAAGTAAAGGAGAGTGCAGAACTAAGGAGTTGGCATTTAAACACCTGTTATTCTGATATGTTGCTAATTCTTACCACCAATATCATCCGTGGCTCATGATTTAAGATTCATCTATGTTACTTTGGGCTCATGTGCTTTTGTAATTTGTATATTGCTATGAGGTCATAATATTTTTAAAAAGATTTTATTTATTTATTTATTTATTTATTTATTTATTTGACACAGAGAGAGAGAGAGATCACAAGTAGGCAGAGAGGAAGGCAGAGAGAGAGGGGGGAGCAGATTTCCCACTGAGCAGAGAGCCCAACGTAGGGCTCAATCCCAGGACCCTGAGATTATGACCTGAGCTGAAGGCGGAGGCTTTAACCCACGGGAGCCACCCAGGCGCCCCAGAGGTCATAATATTTTAGAAGATTATTTAGTCTTGGTTTCCCAGAAATCCATGGAAATGTTATTTCTAACAATAACATACTCATGTAACTGGCATTGTAAATGCTCAGTTCTGTCTAGGAAGAAAGCTCTTAAGAAGGACTGCCAGGGCTTGTGAGGACTGATATATGCACTCCAGTGCACAGGAACCTTTGGCAAGAATCAACCAACTGTTGTTGTTGCAGAAGAACAAGACAGGGCTGAGAGCAAGGCCTCATGTTTGTAACCCCCATGCTAATTAGGCATGTAAACATTTGAAAATATTATTGTATTATTGTAGCCATTTTTTCTGGGAAACTCTGGGGAAAAATATAGAGAAACTTCCCCCAAATCTCTATAAAATCATCAGATGGATTCTTGCCAATTTCCGTGAAAATCTTAGGGGATTAGATCGTATGGTATTAAATTAGTACTTTGATAAAGATTGAACAAGTGGCTTATGTGGCTAGATGAACTTCCCCATAAAAGTTTTATCTTGTGGAGGGGAATATTCTAGATCAAATCCACCTTATGGCTTTTAGTAAATTACTTCATTCATTCAACACATATGTTCTAAAGTCCTACCCTGTCCCAAGCACTTTGCTAGGTCATTATAAACTATAAAAATTTATAGCTTAGTCTGGGTATATTAGATATATGCTTATATAAATATAAAACAATGCAGTATAAGATAGATGTCATATGAACAATATAAATCATGTGTCGAGGAAGAAAGTTTGACTACTTTAAGAAGGGGTGATTAGGTAAAATTTTGAGCTAGATCTATTTGAGCTAGATCTCACAGTTCAGTTAGCAAAGGGAAAAATACCTAGGAAGAGAGATGTCATGATCAAAGTCACAGAAATGAGACGGCACGAGGCATTTGGGTAAACAGTGAGTAGGGATCCTTGATTAGGGCTTATGATTCATACTGGGGATTAGTGGAAAATAGGATGGAAAAACAGCCAAGGTTACCCTATCAGAAATTTATGTGCCAAGCAAAGTAGTTTAGGTTTTAATTTGTACTTGGTAGAGAGGTATAAAAGTTTTTGAATAGAATTATCAATAAGATTAAACAAGTGGACATTTGCTGGATGATTCAGGGAGGATATTTTATTTTTTAAAATTTTTAAAAAAGATTTTTATTTTATTTATTTGACAGAGAGAGATCACAAGTAGGCAGAGAGGCAGGCAGAGAGAGAGAGGAGGAAGCAGGCTCCCTGCCAAGCAGAGAGCCCAATGTGGGACTCGATCCCAGGACACTGAGATCATGACCTGAGCCGAAGGCAGAGGCTTAACCCACTGAGCCACCCAGGCGCCCCAGGGAGGATATTTTAGAAGTAGGCAAGATAACTAGGCGCCTAAAGCAGTCATCTGGCCTTGAGAGGATTGAGGCCTACACTACAGAGATGACATTGAGAATGCCAAGAAAGAATACATTATATCTAACTTACAGTTTGAGGCAACTGACTGCGTACTGGGAGGGAGACATAATGAAGAATTCAGTCATTGAGTTTTTAAAACTGGATGACATATGGTATTTTCAGCAAAAATGAGCAATCATTGGGTTGATGGAACAAACAGTGAGTTTAATTTGTTTAGTTTGAGGTTCCTGTAGAATCCAGGTGGAGATGTAGATAGACAGATAGGCAGTAGGTAGGCAGTAGATAGGCAGATATATAAGTTTAGAGCTAGGGAGAACGGTTGAATTTAGAAATAAAGATTACATTCATCTTCATAAGAGTTATAATTAAGCCAAGGGAGTGAGAAAACACTTTAAGGAAGAGAGTGTACAGAGAGAGATGGGTCAAACCTTGGGTAAGGGAAACAGGCAAGGAGAGAGAGAAGGAACAGTAATTGAGCTAAGAGTAGAACCAAGAGAATGAACGATGAAGACAATGAAGGAGCAAGTGGTTGGTCTAGAATACCAAATGTAGAAGAGAAACAACTTTTCTATTTATTCTAGGATTGGGAATTGGTTTGCTGCAAACTAGTTCATAATAGCCAGAAGTAGAAGTCTTTTGTTTTTTATTTGACTATTGCAAAATCCTTCCTCCTAGGAGTGTGCAATTTGTACTTAAAAATAACTTTTATGATTATAAAATAATATTCTTTTTTTGTAAAATTTGATCAAACAAAAAATATTAATTATTAAAATAAAAATTACTCAATGCTAACATCTAGGAATAACCCATTTATTGTTTTTGTACTAATAGTTTTCCTGTGTTTATCATAAAATTGGGAACTGCTTATATCAGTTTGCCAGCATTCTTCATGAATTAGCCATGAGAACATAATTCTCTCATATATCTGCTTTTTTTCACTAAAATCATATGAGTTCGTGTTTCTTTTTACAGAAACTATTTTTAATGACAGTATTTCTTTTAGAGATATATCAAAATGTATTTCCTCATTCATAGATATTTGTTCCCAAATATTACCCTTATAAAATAATAATTTCTATCAAAATTTTTTGTACTTCAGCTTATACCCTTTCGAATGAGTTTACTAGGTTAAAATTTATGTACATCATTTAAAAAGCTTTTGCTCTATTTACCAAATAACTTTCCTTAAAAGTTTTAGTTTGCTTTCACCTTTGTGGATAGGATGTTCCATAGTTATTGAACAAAGTAACTCCTGCAATAAATGAAGGTTTTCCATAGTTTTCCATCTTCCTGGGTTGCCATTTTCCCACCAAACATTTTAATGGGCATAATTAAGAAATATTACCAATCAACGCACATAGCAGTAGTGTGTAATTTAATGTAGAATGATTCAGGTGGTTCTATACCATTTTTACCTTTTCCAGTCATAAATTGTAGACAACTAATCTAGTAAAAATCCCATATATATTTTTATCAAATACTAAGGTCATTAACTAGTTTACACCTAAAAAGGTCTGTAAAACCTTTCAATGTAGATAATTGAAGATATTTACATTCAAGTAATGGAGAGCCAATGAAATTGGCCCAGTCATATCCATCTTTTTCTTTCATTTTTTTTACTTATCTCCAGGTTTTAATTTTTCTAGAATCGTATTTTCATGGTTAACTCATATAAAACTCTGAAAACACATTATTTAATTGAAAAATTGACTTTAACATGAAAACATGTGGTCTTTTATATAAAAAGGGGGTGAAATAATAAATACCCATATTCCTTTTTAAATGAATAAAAACACTCTGGAAGGATACACAAATAATTACTAAGAGTGGTTACCTGGTGATATGGGTGGAGTGGTTTCTGGGTGGATGACGGATATAATAGGAAGGAATTTTGAGCCATGTCAGTGTTTTACTTATTCAAAAACTGAATTAAAAAAACAAGATAATGATTTTATGACTTGGGAAAAAAAGCAAAGAACAATATAAAAGAATGTCTATTCCAGTATCATCATTTTCATGAATAAAAAATTGGGAAAACCTAAATATTCATTAAATGGAGAAGGGATAAATTATAATGTAGTCAAAGAATTGATAGCATTTGGTAACCATTTGAATAGAAGATATGACTACCAGATTTCTCACTTGGGTGGGTGCTGGTACTGTTTAGCTAAGAAAGGGAATAGAGGAGGTGTGGTTGTGAGTTTGGTTTTTTTTTTTTTTCAGTTCAGTGGACAAGTGTAGGAGGTGTTTGTGGAACATCTAGGTAGAGATGTGTAGTAGGCATTTGAATATTTGAGTCTGGAATTCAGAAGAGAGTTCAGACTGAATTTATAAATGTGTGAACTCTCAGCATAAAAGTGGTAGTTAAAACCACATATATAGGGTGATATTCAAGGAGGAAAGAGGTATTAAAGGCATGTTTTATCACCAAAGACTTACTACTTTCATGGATCAAAGAAAATAATCTATTCTTTTGTAAAATCATAAATGATTTATAAGGTCACTTGCAGTCTTTTGTTGTTGTTAAATGATTTTATTTATTTATTTGAAAGAGGAGAGAGAGCCCATGAGATGGGGGGTGGGTAGAGGGAGAGGGACAAGAAGACTTGATCCCAGGGCCCCAAGATCATGACCTGAGCTGAAGTAAGATGCTTAACTGACTGAGCCACCCAGGGACCTGGTCACTAGCCATTTTAATGTTCTTACCTGTTTCTATTTTATTTCCTAGTTTTGTACATTTTCACTATTTTTTGTACATTTTCACTATTCTGGGTTTAATATAAAGACAGTAATTTGTGACTAGTTGGTATGGGGTGAGGGTAATACTCTACTTTACTGGGGCTAGGGTTCAGGATTTTAAAAGATAATAGAGCTAAGAAAATGTAAAACCTTAGTAACTTTGGGTGACAGGGCCAAGTACTCTGAAGGCAGGCAAGGCAAAAGATATGGGAAAGAAAAAGGAACAGGGGTGCCTGGGTGGCACAGTCTATTAAGCATCTGACTCTCGGTTTTGGCTCAGGTCATGATCTCAGGGTCTTGAGATCAAGCCCTGCACAGGCTATGCACTCAGGGGGAATCTACTTGAGACTATCTTCCTGTCCCTCTGCCCCTCCCCCTTGCATGTGTGCACTCTCTATTTCTCTCTCTCTTAAAATAAATAAATAAATAAGTCTTTAAAAAAAAGAAAAGGGAACATTTTATTGAGCACCTTCCATGTATCAGAAATAATGTCAGGTATTAAATATGTATTACCCTATTTAATTGTAATAATAGATCCATAATGCTAGTATTTTACCCAGAGTTTACAGATAGTATAACTGAAGATCAAAGAGGTTAAGTGACTAAACCTAAAGTCACTTTGGAGGAAAGGTATAATAAAAGCCAGCATTTCTTCACCCTGGTTTTGAGAACTGTATGTATCTGTGAAACTTCCAAAAATGCACATTATAGGCTTTCCCAGGAGATTTCAATTCAGTAGCTTGTTTTTGTGGCCCTAGATGATGCAATTTTACAATGTTCCATGGGTGATTCAGTTGTGCTGTAAGGTTAGTAGTTATAAGCATCTACTCTGGATTCAGATAGACTGCGGTATGAGTCTTGGCTCCAGTTACCAGCATTGCAACCTTGGGCAAATTAATCTCACTAGACCTGTTTATTAATCTAGTATAATTAATGAAGATTATGGTAGACCTACCTTTTACTGATGTTGTAGAGATTCAAAACACATGTTTGGTGAAGAGTCTCCCATTTCCCCTCCAAATCTCAGCTCTTTTCTGTTCTCTGTTCTAAGAGGCTGGCTTGTAGTACCTTCATCAAGGGGCTCCCTTGCCTTCCAGCTTCTGGTTGGGTTCAGCCAAGAGGAGGTCAGAGGTCAAGAGGAGAGTGTGGGTGTTTATCCCCCTGATTCTCTCAGATGGCTTGTCATGAGTTGGCAGTGACTATGTTCTTCTAACCTAAAGTCACAATTCCTGTCAGATGTCTCCTAGGGCTACAGCTAAAGCTGTAATATTTTCTCAATCCCAGTAAATGCCTACCTGCTTGTCCCTTCAGCATAGGTGATAAAAGTTTTCTGGCTATTGCTGTCTCTGGAGTACTGCATCATCCTTCAACCTTGCCTCCCCTTTGCAGATAATCTTTTCATTAAACTCTTAATTATCCTATTTGAGTATGCCATATGTTTACGTGGACTCTGACAAGTTCTACATATAGAGTACTTAGCACATTTCCCTGAACATAGTATATTCTAAATAAATGCTTATCATTATAGACAAAGTCCTGTGTAATAGATTCCTCAAATGTATGCATTTTTTTTTCTTGTTTGGAGTTTGTGCTTCATTTGGGCCTTAAAATTTAAGTTCAGTAGAAACTCATTTAAGCAGAATTTAGATGACAAGGACCTTCAACTAACCGGATTTTCTTCCTTTTTCTTATTTCCTTGCTACATTTTGCTTTTAAGAAAACAAGATAAATGACTGTAAGGTAAAGGATTTTGTGAAAAGGGAAACAAATTTTTGCAGCATATTCTGCAATGAGTGTTCAACCAATGTGACATAGATCTGGGATTGCATCCTGGCTCTGCCTCTAATAAGTCACTTAATTCCTCCTAATTCATAAAGTTATTTGATAATCCAATGAGACAAAATATGTAAAGTGCCTAGCACAACTCCTGAAACTGATAAAAATGAATCCTTTTCTCTCACTCTCTTAGTCTTTATCCCCGGCTTTGGCAGATTGATGTCCCTGAGTCTCTACATGGTAACTACTCATTACCCACATGTTCCAAGTGGTTTCTGGACTGGATTTCTTCAGGCAGGAAAGTAGGTAGTGTGTTTTAAAAAGATGTTTAACAATGATCAAGAATCCAAAGTAAGTTTTTGGTCATTACCTTCTGAAAACTTGAAAATTCCAATAATAAGATTCCCTGTGATTGTATAAAATTTTGTACATTTTTACAAATGTACAAATTTTGCACATTTATTTTATCATTACTACTTAAGGTAACTGTTTAACTCCAAGCTCATACTTCATTTTTTTTTTGCTTGGAATAGCAGTAATTTCAGATATGCCTGCTCTATGTTCTCCATTATATAAAACTCTTCCATTAAACACAAGAGCCACAAGGTTGCTAAGTGTGATAGAATGGAGATAGGGCCATAACCAGCAAATAGCATCATGTATTTTGAGTTTTTATTTCCATTTCATCTCCCAGTTACAGGACATTAATTAAAGGCCACTTTAAAGAGACAGAGCTCCATCTCTCTTTAGGGAATATATGTTAAAATATGCAACCCATATTTTATGTTATTGTTTTATGAAAAGGATAGAAAGTAAATGGTACCTTAAAAATGATGTGATTTATTCTCCAAATATGATTTTCTCTTTTTGCTATATAAAATGAAGCTTGAAGACCCTGGTAATGATGGTGATTTTAATTATTTTTTTATTATAAAAGCCTCATTACATTATGTTGTATAACTATAGAATATCAACTTTTCTTCATGAATTCAGTCTAAAGAATAGGTGAAGTTGATAGGTTGTATAAATGAGCAAAGCCAACAGTGATAGGAGGTCAGTATTTTTCTTCTCTGTAATTTTGTCCCAGACTAATTGTTATTCCTGTAGATTCTGATTTATGGTTATATATAGCTATCACATGAATTAAAGAGAGTTATTTACCTTATATGTTTTAAAAAAAAGAATTATTCACTTTACAACAACAAATACATTTATGTGTTTAGTGATTCACTCTTGGAAACTCAAATGTTTCCAAACTCAAGCTGAAAACTCAAGTGTTGGAAGCTACTATGCTTTGAAAGTCCTTCAGAAAAGAGAAAATAATTCTAAACGATTGTGCAGACCAATGGGAAATATGACTAAATTGACAAAATCCCATTTGCTTATGCATTTTTGGTAGCACATTACATTAAAGCAATATACAGATCCTGTCTCCTCTCTTGAGCAGAAGATTAGAGTACAATGCTCTCCCTTCTACTTCCTTAAATCTGGATTTGGTTGGTGATTCTGGAGGACCTTCATGGCTTACATACCTGCTTACCCAAATATTCTATCTCCCTTTTAGACAGTTCACATTGCACATTACAATATTAAAGATCCTGCTATGTTCTGCAGAAAAGAAATCTCTTTAACCTTGTTGAAACTAGCAGTTCCCAAAATTATTTGACCATATGATTTCTCTCCTTTTTTTCCAGTGTAATACCTAAAACATCTGAAAAGATTTTAGAGAAGTTCTAAAGTTTCTGGCAAGCCCCTTTTCAACATTGCTTCAACAGTCTGCAAATGAGGCCTTTAGAAAGTTTACTGAAATTCCAGCCCTTTGACCAACCATTCCTCTTTGTTAGAAGTCATCTACTGAATTCTTGGCTATTACCCATATTCAGTGGAAATTTAGCTTTTGACTCACTGCTTTCTCTCTATTCCTTTCTCTTTCATCATTCTTTTTGACTCAGGTGTTCATCTAGGTATCCTTCCAGCTCTCTGGATTCTCTATTTCTTTACATCTTCTCTTTGAATTATCTTGACATTCACCCCACCTTAGGCAACAATTTTCATGGTCATCATTTAGAACTTGTCATTACTAATAAACTGCCTTCCCTCCAAGAACTTGACTCTCTGAACACTGCCTCCTATCTTCCTAGCTTACTTCATTTGGTAACTCCAATGTAATGATTCTTTAAATAGTCTGGTATCTCCAATCCATTGACTCCTTCCCTTGTTCACCTGCCCATGATTCATTTCATACCCTCGTTTCCTCCTTAACAAATATAGATTTCATGTTCTATTACTATAACCTTAGCTTTAAAAAAAATACTGAACTTCTTTGTTTCTCTCTACCTCTATTATATTCACCTTTAACCTTTAACCTTGGCTCATTCTAACACTCTACCAACTACACCTAAGCAGTCAGACCTGACTGGAAAAAAAAAATCACACTCTCATGACTGGATTCAGTTTAAAATTTTAACCTATAAATCTCACTGTCCTAACATACTTCTCAAATCATTTGCACTCCCATGTTCCCAGAAAATATTTTTACCTGCTCCTCTTATAAACTCCCAACAGCTTTTTACTCCTCAACCTGAACTGATAATCTTATTTCACTGAAAAAATAAAAGCAATCAGAATGAAGCTATTTCATCTTCCCACCTCCATATCTATCAGCCCACCTCTGATGTTTTCTTACAATTGGTAAACAGCTCCTGGTTTCATCTAAGGCCAGTCTTCTGCATATACACTGTATCTCATCCCCTCTCAGTCTCTCACCTCCTCAACTATTTTGCCTGAACAGCTATCTTTTCTTTCTCTTGCAAAATGACATTTCTCCCTCTCAGGGATCATTAGCATTAGCAGACAAGCTGGTAAATTTTCATCTTAAAAAAAATTCCTTCATTGACCTCTAGCCTCCACCCCATTTCTCTGATTTCTTTTATAACAAAAATTCTAAAAATAGACATTTGTACTCCCTGTCTCTATCTTGCATTCTTTTTTGAACAAACTCAAACCAGACTCTCATCCCCATCCTTTACCTAGAATGTTATCTGTTAACATAAAAAATGACCATTATTTTGTTCAACCCAATGGTCAAATATCTTTCCTCATCTTAAGTTTCCTCTCAATATAATTGATACAATTATATTCTGTTTGTCAACTTGGGTCCTTTAATGGGATTGAAGGTATAAGAGAATTATTGAGGGTAATACCTATGTGTAATAAAAGGGAGGGAGTAGGAGAAGGTAGGGAAGACTCAGCTTGTGATGTAGATCAGAGACATGTAAAAAGAGAAGGAGAAGAGTATAAAGTAGGAAGAGTCTCAGAGGAGTCAATGAACTACAGTTGTCCGTTGGGACTCTCACATCCTATGATAGAACTCTGCACTATATTCAGTCATTAGCTGGCAAGGGAAGCCTGGCCTCAACACAAATGGCATAGTGGATACAAAAAGATGGAAGCTAGGGTTACTTGTCAACTCTATCCCTGCAGGTAGGTCTGGGTGGAGCATTAACATGGCTACATTTACTTCTTTCTTTTTGAAAGACATTCTTTACTTGGTTTCTGGGATGTCATATTCTCTGGATTTTCCACCTTCTCAGTATTTCTTGTTGATCCTTCTCCTCTTTCTAAACTATAATGATTGGAGTATTTCCAGGACAAAGCCTTCCACCCTCTTGTTATCTATGCATACTACTTACTGGAATTCACCTAGTCTGATGGATGATATATAGATTCATATTATAATTTGCAACTTTTATACTTAAACAACTAAAAATTGTCTCAAAATTAACATATCCAGACAAGAATTACTGATTTTCTACTGTCCCACAACCCACAACACTTCTTCCACAATGTTCCTAATTCCATAAAAGACAACAAAACCATTCAATAATTATTCAAGCCAAAGGACTTGGAGTTATCTGTAAGTCTTCTCTTTTTCCTCATACTGCAATATTTAATTCATCACCAAATTCTGTCAGCTTTGTTTCAAAATATGCCCTCATATGACTATTTCTTAACACCTCCACCTCTACTACCATAGTTCCAAAATACTGCTGCAGGCTCCATTTTTACCCTCCTAATAGAATTCTATTGTTTTGTCTTGGTGTTTCTAGACTTCAGCATCTTTGCATTTCTCTTCTCATGCCTTAAAACTGATGCTCTGGTTAACATATCTGTTGGGCTCTTGATTCAACCTCACCCCTGAACCCTATTTTTTTTATTTTAAAATTTAAATTTTTAAAAATTTTCTGTGGCTCTGAACTGTGCAGCTGGAAACTCATTCATTCATTCATTCATTTTCATTCAACAAACATCTGTAGAGTGCCCCCATGTATAATGAATGGTTCTAGGTAATGGGATATAGCATGAACAAAATATTTGTCACGGACCTCTATAGAACTTGTGTTCTAATGGAGGAAGACAGACAATAAATTAATTAATATATAATTTGTCATGTGGGGTAATTGACAGAAAAACAAAAACAAGTATGGGGGTATCAGGAGCCCTAGGGAGTGTTTGCTGTTTTTATAAATGGTGGTTAAAGAAGGCTACCCAGAGAAGGTGACGGGAGGGAGCCATGTACCTATCTCATGAGTGTTCCAGATGAAAAGAATATTTAGTACCAAAGCCCTACAGTAAGGGTGTTCCTGGTATGTTCTGTGAGGCTGTGCTAGTTATCTATTACTGTGTAATACATTACTCCAAAACCTAGTGGTTTAAGACAAAAATTATTTACTGTCTCACAGTATCTGTAGGTAAAATACCTAGATGTGACTTTAGAGTGTACCTCTGTCTCCCAAGGCTACAATAAAGGTGTTAGCTAGCATGAATTCATCTCAAGGCTTGATTTGGGGAGGATCCACTTAGCTTACTCATATGGCTTCTGGAAGCCTTCAGTTCTTGCAAGAAGTTGGACTGAAGTCCTCAGTTCCCTGCTGGTTGTTATCAGAAGTCTCCCTCCATTAATGTCTTTTCACATGGCTCTCTTCTTGGGGAAGCTCACCATATGACAGCTGGCTTCCCTCAGAGTAAGCAAACAAGAGAGGGTAAATATGGGATCCAGATTCTTTCTGTAACCCAATCTCTGAAGTAATATCCCATTACTCCTGTCATATTCTATTTCTTTTTAAAAAAGATTTTATTTATTTATTTGAGAGAGAGAGGGAGCAAGAGCAAGAGAGAGCACATAGAGGGAGAAGCAGACTCCCTGCTGAGTGGAGAGCCCAATGTGGGGCTCCATCCCAGGACCCTGAAATCATGACTGGAGCCAAAGGTAGATGCTTAACTGACTGAGCCACCCAGATACTTCTATCATATTGTATTTCTTAAAAGCAAGTCACTAAGTCCAGTCTTCACAGAAGGAAAGGAAATTATACAAGGATGAGAATACTAAGCAGCAAGGCTCATTGGGGGCCATTTAAAAAAGATTCTTTAGAGCAGAGGTCACTGTGACTGAAAAGAATGAGAGGATATAGTAATAGGAAATGAGGTCAGGAAATGTATGATCATTTACAGTCTTATAGGCCCTTATATGGTTCTCAATTTAAAAGAATCACCCTGGATGCTTTTGGGAGAATGGATTATATGAGAGCAAGGGTGAAAGTGGGAAGAAACAGTTTAGGAGACTATAGCAATAATCAGGACAAGACATGAGTGTGGCTTGCTCTTTGGTAGTGTGAGTGGAGGTCAGATATTCTGGGTATTTTCTGGATATTCAGTGTGAAAGAGAAGAGTTAAGGATGACTCCCAAGTTTCAAATCTGAGCAACTGGATGAATAAAGTAAACATTAATTGAGATGAGGATTGCTGTAGGAGAACTAGGTTTAGAGAGAAAAATCAAGATTACTGTCTAGTAAGCAGTAATTTTGAGATGCTTCCTAGACAATGTCAAGTAGGAAGTCAACATATAAGTCTACTATTCAGGGAAAAGTCCAGGCTGGATACATAAATTTGGGTAACATCAGCATAAAGAATATTTAATGTCCTAACTGGATGACATTGCCTACAGAGAGAATGTGCAAAAGAGAGGTCTGAGAATTGAGCTGTGGGATGTCTCATTTGGAAGGAGAGAAGAAAGGGAGATGCCAAGAAAAGAGACTGAGACAAAGCAGCCAATAAAGTAGAAAGAAAATGAGGAGAAGTTCCCTCAGAAAATAGCATTCATTTGTAGTACCATTTAATTCTTGGGGCTTCAGGCAAGGGTGTGCCTTGAGGGTATATAAATAAGACTGAAAAAGTAACAGACACAGTTAAGCTGATTTCTGCTCAGCCTCTTCAGCAGAGGTTGAAGATTGGATAGCTCTAGCCCTAACATGAGAGAGTAGAGAGAGGGAGAGAGAGAAAGTGTGTGTGTGTGTGTGTGCACTCATATACATACATCCTGAATTTAAATGCTCTAGGGTTTGGCAGAGGTACCGCCATTCCCTACTGCATTTTTGTATTCTTCTTGACCCAAGTCACACATCCATGTCCCCTACCAGGGTCCTGGAGGCATTTGAGCTTGCGAGGCATTATAGTTGGAGCCATTTAAAATATTTCACATTTCTAAGGGGTGCCTGGGTGGCTCAGTTGGTTAACTGTCTGCCTTCGGCTCAGGTCATGATCCTGGGGTCCTGGGATTGAGCCCCACTTTGGGTTCCCTGCTAAGCAGGGAGTGTGCTTCTCCCTCTCCATCTGCCCCTCCTCCCTCTTGTGCTATCTCACTCTCTCAAATAAATAAATAAAATCTTTAAAAAAATAAAATATTTCACATTTCTAAGTGAATCCCATTCAGTTTAATTTAACAAAACAAACAAAAACAATCCATTTCAATAAACATATTAGCTAAGTCAGTTTCCTAACATTGAGAAAATGAAATATTTTTCTCTTGAGAAAAAATATCAATAATATTAAATATAATTGATATTTGTATGGCATTTTACCTACATTATCTCATTTAAATCCTACTGTTACAATGTGATGTATTTATTATTATTTTCATTTTATAGATGAGGTAAGTGAAGTTCAGAGAGCTTAAGCAGCTTGTTGAATGTCATATCGTCAGTAGAAGTCAGAGCTGGGTTTTGATCCCAGTTTGTGATCAATTTTCTATCCTAGGTACAAGCAATTATGGTGTTTTGAAAAAAGGTCATTCTCAGCAGGGGCTGAGAGAGCAAACTCTGAGGAGGGCCTTAGGAAGGCACAGGCAAATCAACTACTATGTGTGTTGCCTAGATAAAATCATTATCATCATATGTGAGTTCTATAAAATATTTGCTATGAACTGGATTAAAAGAAGCTGTGCTTTTTGCAGCTTGAATTCCTCAAGTCCCATTGGTTTCTCCTGGAGGAGAATCAGACTTCCACAAACACCTCTAGTAATATCACATCTGTGTATTTGGTGGAACCCACTCCCCCCATGGAGGCATCCACTTTACTCAGGTCTAAAGGCCTCTTGAATAGTCACAGGAAGAGATACTTTTAGGGAACCAAATCCAGTTAACTCAGACTCATATAACCAAATGCCACATGTATTTTCTTCCCCGAAGCCATTCCTGCATTCTTTCACTTTGCTTTAAATTTAGGAAGCCACAGTGACTCCATTGGCATTCCATTCACCATCTTCTTTTTTCCTGGGCTTCAGGGAGAAACTATGCTCATTAAAGGAGATTTAAATTATGGTGTAGTGAGGATGCTGTTGCCACTCACAGTTCCTTTCTGCAATATTTCAAACTTCAGTGCCTTAGCTGGTTACAGAAATAAATCTCTAATAATATCTCATTCATATTATTTCTTGTAGATGTACCTAAAGTTACCCCTTGTCCAATGATGCAGCATTTATTGGAGTTCTCACATCTATCCCTATGTTTTTCTAAATGAAACAAAGTTCAACAGTATCAAATTTGAACAGCTTTGGAGCTCAAATCCATCTTCTGTTTAGAGCTGATGTCCTGTCTTTCTTTACAGAATAATTTGTAGTTTGTTACCTGTCAGCACCAGAATTGTGGATTAATCTAGTCATAAATTAAAGCTAGAGTTATTAAGTCTAGGCTAGTGATATATGGATTTCAAATATTTTTAGTAGATTATTTATTTCAAATGAAATTTTCTGTGAGACTCAATATATTTTTGAAAAAAATAATGGCATTGCTCTGGTTAAAGCTCTCATTATTGGGTGTCCCTTAATTATGTCCCCTGAGTCTCCTCCTTACTCCACAGTGGACTTGAAGTAACTCAGTAGAACCCCCAAGGCTTCTAGAAGTTTGAGAATAATAAGAATATAGGATTAGCACATAAGTACACAGCATTCAAGGCAGGGCTCAGAAACCTATGGTCAAGGATGGAGCTGGGGGAAGGAACAATGAGGGCACTCTGGAATGGAAACTCATTCAAGTATTGAGGAAATGTATGGACATGGCTAGAAGTCATACCCATGCAGGCAATTAAATCATAGCTTCCCACAAAGAGGGAAGGTTAAAGTAAGTGGTATTTTCAAGACCAGGCAAACAGAAAGAAGGACATGCAGGAAAGGAGAAAAGGCAGATCATTAGAAAGTTAGAAACCAGAAGATTCCCCAAGAGCTAAGGAACAGATAGAAACAAGTAGGGAGTTGGAGAAGAGAGAGAGAGAGAGAAATGAGTGAGGTGCCAACCTTAGGTTGAGAACTTATATAAACAAATAAGGGATAGACTACAGGAAAAAAAATATCCTGCTGGGAAAGCAAGAGTTAAATGACTGAGGGTAAAACAAGGGGACTTATTTATGAAATTAGAATACACAATGGTGCCTATTAAAATGTCAAGTCCCACAAGGACATGGGGAGAAATTGCCTTTGGAGAATAATTGTTTTGTGTTGTTGTTGTTGTTGTTGTTGTGAGGGACCAGACAGAATAGGGTTAAATAAATAAAATGTGCTGAGGAGAGGCTAATGTGGAGAGGAACCATCTGGCAAAAATCTCCACTATGGCCACATTGTCTTCTTGTTCAGTGCCCTTCCCTAGGGACCTTGGAACAGCTGTGTTGAGATACTAGACCCAGAGTTTTCATATTCATATCAAAAGTGAAACCCAAAATGTCTGCACTGCTGCTGATTAGAGAGAGCATTTGAGTGGTTCAATATTGAAAAGATTTGTGGCACATTGGACTCCCTTGCTTTGAAACACCCAACTTGTTATGAGTTTGTTTCCCAATGCTACTCGGCTCAACTTTTATTTTTAAATCTTCCTGCTTTACTGCTGTATTGTCTTTACTGGTGATAAATACAGAATTTAAAGGAAATGGTTTTTAGACATGCTTTTGAGCCAGGATTTCTGTGCTGCATGGTATGTTGAAAAGAAAAAAGGCTTTAAGGTCAGCAAGTCTTGTGTGAAAATTTGTCACACAAGACAAATTTTGTCACACAAGACAAATAGTTAGATGGGCAAACTACTTTACCTCCCCAACCCCACTTTCATCATCTATACAATGGGAGTGATCAGAGTTATCTTGCATGGTTGCTGTGAACAATAAAAGATGCATAGACGGTAAAGCACTAACCATGGTGCCGGAAGCATAGTCTTCGCCTTATAAATGTTAGTTGTTATTATTGTTTTTTATTATTACTAACTTCTCCTGATGAAAATATATACTTCCTAAGTTGATGCACCAATGTGTGTGTGTGTGTGTGTGTGTGTGTGTGTGTGTATAAAACACATGTAAGTCTTTGATGAATGATGGTCATCTGATTATTGTAAGAAAATTTAATTTAGCTCTGAGTGATATAAAATGCAAACACTATATGTGTATCACCTAGAATTGTTCTTAGAACATGTCTTCTCATAGTTTGTACTTTTGAAAATTCTAGAGGCTTTGGAGATAATATTGAGGACATGGGTCAGAGACCCTACTCCTACCTCTACTGCAATCAGAGAAACTCCATTTTTACCAAAAAAGCATGGAAGTTTTGTGCTAGGAGCCAAGGAAAGCAAGTGTTTCAAGGAGGAGGAAGTGATTAACCATTTCCAATGCTACGAGCATTCAAATAAACCCTGAAGAGAATGTGATGTTTCAAAAGTTCATTGGGATTTGTAGAGAAGGTGGGAATCCTAAGCAGTGATGACTTTATGGCCATGGCCCAAAGTGTTGGGGGCAGGAGCCCAAGTGTCTGATCAATGGGATGCCATGAAACCATCTATCAGAAGCCATAGATAAAATCAAGAAACCAGAAGTGAAAGAGTAACCTTCTTGGCTCCAGGCATCCTATTCTCTGTGGGGATTAAGTCCTTTTACTTTCTCTCATTTACTGGAAGAGGGAAAATAAATGCTATGGACTTTCTACAAGGTGTTAATTACAGAAAAAAAATCATGGTGGAATGTCATACCAGAGCAACTAGAGGATTAGACAGAGTGGCAGAAGATCAGTGGCTGGTAAATCAGATGGATCAGTGATCAGGCAAGTTCTTGAATAGCAGTTAAATGATGTTACGATAAGCCAGGGCTAGAAAATGGCTAGGGCCAAAAAATGGTATCAAAGGTGGTGATCAAGCAATGATTATCAAAATGAGACTAAAGGATCAAACTCTTGGACAAAGGGGAAAGTAACCCAAGGAGCAGCCCAGTGGGGAGTAGGGGTAGAGATCAAAAAATTAAGTTGGTCCCCATGATCCCTGAGTACATCTGTAGTTCTGACATGTTATCATTCTTTGTCTGGTGAACACACTATGAAGCACTGCCTTTCAAAATTTTGCCTTAGATGTGACCATGCCTTCAGGGATCATGTAGTCTACTAGAAAAAAATAGGACACGATCTAAGCAACAAATACAATTTATAGAGCTTGCTTTCAGGTATCCAAATCTCCTTTCCCACCCAAATATGCTGTCAAGTGGAAAGAATCTTACATACTTGCATAATGTCTGCTGTGATACTCCAAAGGGATCTGACCTTACACCTCAACTTTGTAGCATCAGTGACCTTTTTTTTTAAATGTGAAGTATTTATTTATTTGTTTTTTTAATATTTTTTTAATTTTTTTTTCTTTTTTTT
>PISX010023778.1:0-29058 GCA_004024625.1 Mellivora capensis
GGGGGGGAGGTGCATCACAGGAGGCGAGCAGATTTCCCAGGGCCTGGGCCTCCTTCTTGGCCCCAGGAGATGAGTTCCAGCTGCTTTCCTTAATCTTCCTCCTCTCCCCAGCCCCCTTTCCGGCTGGGCCCCCAGTCCCTCCCTCCTCTGGCTGGCCCCCAAGCCTTACAAATTTAGGGTGGAAAACATCACTGTCAAAAGGAGGAGTTCGGGATTGGGAAGCTGAAAGCATTGGGGGGGCGGGGAGCGTCGCATCTGTCCGCTCTTATCTAGGGAAGGACCAGGAGGTGCCTGCAAAGAGTCAAATGTGCTTTGCTTGGGCCAGTTAACCCCTTACCTTCCACGGCCCCCACCTCCTCACCCCGCACTCAGGACTTGCCCCAAGTTTGTGGGGAGCATCTGAAGAAATCAAAGATTTCTTTGATTTACTTGTGGTTTCCAAAATAGACACTTGCAAGGCCTGAGGGTAAAGATGCTTCCAGGAAAGGGATGGAGGAGGGAGAGGGAAGGAAGAAGTTGCTTTGAAAAGTGGAGAGCGAGTGAGTCAGTAAATTGTAGTGGCTCAGGGCAGAGGCCCCAGATTCACATCAACGTGGTTTATAAACCTGTCTCTGCCACTTTGTCAGTGTGGGAATTAACGTTGTCTCTTTTAACCTCTCTGAGCCTCTATGTCCTCACCTGTAAAATGGGCATATTGGTACTCAGCTTTCAACTTTTTAAAAAAGATTTTTATTTATTTTTATATATTTATATTATTTGTTTTTAAGATTTGTTTTTAAGATAAAGGATTTTATTTATTTATTTATTTGAGAGAGAGAGACACACACAGCAAGAGAGGGAACACAGGCAGGGGGAGTGGGAGAGGGAGAAGCAGGCTTCCCGCTAAGCAGGGAGCCAGATGCCTGGCTCCATCCCAAGACCCTGGGATCATGACCTGAGCCGAAGGCAGTCCCTTAGAGACTGAGCCACCCAGGCGCCTCAAGGCTGAGAATTAAATGGGATTCTTAACATAATTATTATCTACTCTAGTAAGTGTTTGATAAATGGAGTTTTATTATAATTAATATTATTTATGTAAAAGAGCATTGGAATCAGAGCTGGCAGTTTCCTTTGAAAAAAAGAAAAATAGGGGAGTAGCAGCTGAAGATCCCCAGTAACATGAGCTACAAGTTTAACACAATATATGTTCTTTAAAAATCGGATTTGGTCCTTTCCCACAGGCTCTCATGTCTTCTTATCAGCCACAGTCTTTTTTTTTTTTTTTTTAAAGATTTTATTTATTTATTTGAGAGAGAGGCAGTGAGAGAGCATGAGCGAGGAGAAGGTCAGAGGGAGAAGCAGACTCCCGTGGAGCTGGGAGCCTGATGCGGGACTCGATCCCGGGTCTCCGGGATCATGACCTGAGCCAAAGGCAGTCGCCCAACCAACTGAGCCACCCAGGCGTCCCTTAGCCACAGTCTTTACACGTGTGTGGAGTACCAAAGATGAGTAGATGTTTATCCCCATTTCACAGATGAAGAAATTGAGGCCCGGCGGTGATAATAAGATAATGAACATAAAAGCACTCGCTCTACTGCAACACAGCACACAAACACAAGGTTGTATCTGGGTTTTTGTCGTCACACAAACTGATAAGCAACGCGACAGTGCCTCAAACGTGCGTGTCCCCAGTCTGGATCTTCATTGTCTTCGCTTTCTGCCCTGGACCTCAAAAGAAGAAAAACCCAAAAGCAGGCTAGCTTGTGGGGAAAGACAGTCCCGAGCTCAGGCAGAAGGAGGAAGGTATGAGTTTGCTGACTGATGGGGTTGAATCCACAAGCCTGGGAGGGCTGGCGGAGGGAGGGGACAGACTGGACAGGCTGAGGCCAGTTGGTGTTCCCAGAAGTAGTGTCTGAAGATGGCAGCCCTAGGGGTAGTTGGTATAAGAGGGAGCGCGACGTAATCTAAAAACGGAACATATTAAATAATGGAAATATTTCCCCAATGAAAGTGCTTTTTAAGGGAAGTCAAGCTCAGAAACGGAAAAAGCAATGAGACAGTATTAGGAGTGCATTTTAAAAACCAAGATCTAGGGATGCCTGGGTGGCTCAGTTAAGCCGCTGCCTTCGATCCCAGGGTTCATTGAGCTCCTTGCCCAGTAGGGAGCCTGCTTCTCTCTCTGCCTCTACCTGCCTCTCTGCCTGCTTGTGCTCTCTCTCTGACGAATAAATAAATAAAATCTTTTTAAAAAAAAAATCCAAGACCTACAGGCTCTTGTTTTATCCTTGCAAGCACTGGGAATGATGGCTTGGGTTTCAAACAGGAAGAGCACACTCCTGGTTCTGGATCCCAATCAGTGATTTCGCTAATAAGAACCAAGAGAAACAAACTGAGTGTGGGTTACTGGCCAAAAATAAACATAAATCAGAAACCAAACTTGCACAAAATTACGCAAGCTGTACATCTGGTCCTATTCTCTTTGGAAGGTTTCTGAATACCACTTTTCTTTCTCCTTTTTCCCCCCCAATCTCAATCAGCTCTCCTAGTGTGTCCTTCTGAGTCGCTGCTGTGTAAAATTAAAACTGGTATTTCCATTAGGTTAGCTGGCTGCTCGGATATAAGGACCTTCAACTCCTCATATCCCAAAATGGAAAACAGAGCTCATCACTCTCCTGAAACACACACGCTCCCACCTCCATTCCACATCTCAGTAGTGGGACTCCCATCCCCCAGATCAAAAATCTGGATATCCTCTGTGGGTGCCTTTCATGCTAACTAAACTATATCAAACCTTCTCCAATCCCTATGCTTCTCCCATCTCTTCTTGCCCCCATCACTCCGGTCCCCGTTATTGCAGGATTTCTAGTTTGCTGCCCACGGTTCTTCTCACACCACTTGGAAGAACGAAGAACTAGACCAGATCAAGGGTGGTGGGCAGCAAAGCAAACTTTATTGAGCAACAGCAAACTGCTAGTACAAAGCTCCTGAAAAGGGAGGGGAGCTGAGAGGGTTAGCCCAGAAATTTCTAAGTCTAGGGCTTTTTATGGGCTTGTTGGCAGGCCATTTTAATCTGATTAACCCTCCCTGCGCTGGCCACCCAATCAGGTTTTTGTCATCTATCTATCACGTGGGAAAGGGTGGAGGGCTCTTTCCTGGGTGGTATAAAATCCTTTTAAGGGTGGTTTCCTCTTGGGGGGGGGGGGTGTCCCTGCCTGCCTTTCTTCCAACTATCCCTAGTCACGGCCCTCACCCACCCCACCCCCCAGATCGCTGAGACAGGCTTCACACCCCCGCAGCTGTGCCTGGTCTGTCTCCACTTTGCCCCTGTCCAGGACTCCCACTTCCCCTATGGTAGCAAGCTACTCTGCCAGCAGCCTCCCCGCCCCCTAACATTCCCCACACACTGAGGACCAAGAGAAGGAAAGGCTTTGAGACCCACCGAGGAAAAAGAACTGAGGAGATAGGCAAAGGTCACATCGGAGATCTGAGAGATGACCAGGCAAAGCTGCTCAGGCCATGTGCTCGGATCGGCAGCCTCCTAGCACTTACAGCCTTTTTTAGCGGGTGAAGTTGTGTGACTTTATTACATTCACATACTTGTGCAACCATCACCACCAACTGTCTCCAGAACTTCTGCGTCTTCCCAAACTGAAAACTCTGTGCCCATTGAACACTAAATCGCCATTCTCCCTTCTCCCAACCCCTAGCAACCACCATTCTATTCTCGGTCTCTATGAATTTGGCTATTCTAGGTACATCATCTAACTGGATCCATACGTTATTTCTCCTTTGGTGTCTGGCTTATCTCACTTAGAATAATGCCTTCAAGATTCATCCATGCCATAGCATGTGTCAGAATTTCATTCCTTTTTAAGGCTGAATAGTAGTCCATTGTATGCATACACCACATTCTGTTTATCTACTGACCCATCAGTGGACACGTGGGTGGTTCCACTCTCTGGCTAATGTGAATAATGCTGCTATGAACCTGAGACGTGGTTCAAGCCCACGATTCCATTGTTTTGGATGTACAACTCAGAAGTACATGTGTTGAATCATAGGGTGACTTTTAATTGTCTTTTCATTTCTTATCTCTCTAACAAGACCGTGAACGTGAACGAGAGAAAGACTGAGTCCTGACACAAATACTTGTTGAATAACTGATCATTAACTTGAGCAAAAGAGCTAAAAAGATTTTGTAAGAGATAAAGTTACGAAGATAAAGGATGGGGGCTTTGGAAAGGTTCAGATCCTGGCTGCCTTTACACAGCTTTGATTAGGATCTTCAACAGCGGAGAGGGTGGGAGGAAGGCTCTAGGGAGGTCTGATCATGGGCAGTGAGGCTCGCAGGCCCCGGAGCCAGACTGCCAGCATCCACAGCCCAGCTCTGTTACTTCCCGGCCTGGAGAGCTTTGGCACCTGACCTGACCTTTCTCTGTAAATTGGGGATAGTCCTGGTTAGTTCATAGGGCTGTTGTGAGATTCAAACACACAAAACACTTAGAATAGTGCCTGGCGCATCGTATGCTCTCAATAAATCCTGGCATTATTAACAAAATCAGAATTGGATTAGAGCGTGGGGGAAGTTTGGAATCGCCCAGGGCTCGTTCACTGGCAGTGCCGCCTTCCCACAGCCCGTGTGGTTGGGCAAGGAGTTAGCATTTGTTTCCAGTACGTGTTTAGTGTTGGGCCTGATTATTATTATATATTATTAACATTTAGGGGTATGGGAAATGAGGTGCAGAGATGTGTAGTCCCTTGGCCAAGATTACATGTTTACCAAGGGCCTGAGCCTAGTTTTACATTTAATCTCAAGGAAAAGTGATACTCCTGTTGCATTCAGCAGAGATCCTAGGGTGAGAGTGGGGACCTCCAAGGGGTTGGGGCAAAGCCTGGTGAACCATTTTTACAGGGGCTGTGGGGATGGACTGGGGCTACCTCCAAGGACAGCACTTTGCATGGGCGCATTTCCAGGCAGAAAGTGCCTGGGATCCGCCGACTAGCGCAACCCCCCCCACCCCCCGCACCCCATCTACATGGAGCCTATCACTCGGAGCAGCTACTGGGACCTTACGCTCTTACAGCAGAGATGGCTGCCCGCTCTCCCTGGATTCACTCTTCCTTTCCTCCTTGGTGTCCCACCGTGGTTGTCCATGGGGCACAAGAGCACCTAGAGTCAAGAGGAACTTTCCCGGCCTCTTTGGAGCCTGCTGTCACCATGGTTATGCTCTGAAATATTTGTTAAAGAGGTTTTTAGCCAGCTTCAAGAAACATAAAAGCAAGTGGTTTGAGGTTTTCGCCTCCTTCTTGTCCCTCCCAACGGCAGCTGGAGCCCCAGCCACTCATCTGGGAAACCGGAGGGCCACTGAGCTGAAAGGAATCTCCTTAGAGCTTGTCTTGTCCTCGGGCTCCTTCATCCGGAGCTGTTCTATGTGGGAATGGAGGGAACTTTATCTTGCTTCAACTACTATCCGTTTCGATTTTCTGTCCCATTTTCTATGAACCGAGTCAACGCTCATGCCCTCTGTTTAGTAGAACCCGCTCCTGGGGGTGTACATGGGGCCCTTCCTGTGCTCAGACCCGGGTTTAAGAGACCGATGTCCTGAAAACTGCAGTCCCACCCTTCCTCTACCACCCAGACAGAGAGGACAGCATAGTCCCAGTTTCCAAAAATATTTCTTAGTTTTCCGTGTCTTTCGGCACCTTCTTGCAAACAAAGATCGGAAGCCATGGGACCAACAGCTTTATCAGTATATCAAGTTAGCAGAAATGGTAAAACTTTGTTTTCCATGTCTCTTAGAAAAGAAACCAACTATCAAAACCCAATCATTCTAGCTCTGCTGATTGAGTAGTGATAGAAGATGATATTCATAAAACTGAAAAAAAATTATAATAAAGGAATGTCATTCTTTTAGTTTTATTCTATACCTGATTTTCTCCTTAGAGGATAGATGTAATTTGCTCGGGGAGCCTACTGGGATAGCCAACCTTGTAACCATTTGTTTGTGCATTTATTCATAATTCATTTCGAATATGGCATTCATTCTTTTATTCAAAAATACTTGTTAGTATTTCAAAGTGAAAAGTTAAAAAAAACAACAACAACAACTAAAAACTTAAGTAGAACTCCTTTGCCCATCTAGTTAGGTACTTGAGGAACAGAAATGCAGAAACCTCACCCTTGACTGTATTAGTTGAGAAAATTAAAAATAATGCCCAGGAAGGATCTAGAGCTTATGCCCCAGACTGGGCTGAGACTTTCCGGCTAAGATCTGGTCCAGTGGGTGACTCAGTTGTTAAGCGTCTGCCTTAGGCTCAGCTCAAGATCTCAAGGTCCTGGGATCGAGTCCTGCATCGGGCTCCCAGCTCTGGGAAGGCTGCTCCTCCCTCTGCCACTCCCTTTGCTTGTGTCCCCCTGCCCCGCACCAAATAAATAAATAATAAATAAAATCTTAAAAAGAAAAACAAATACGGGCACGTTTTACATACACGAGTATTGAAGACCCCATTAAAATAAACAAAGAAATAATAATAAATAAATAATAATAAATAAAGAAATAATTAAATAAGTAATAATAAATAAAATAATTAATAAAGAAAGAAAGAAAGAAGGAGGGACAAGGGGTGACGCTAGAGAAACAAGCCTCACAAACTTACCTCCAAAGTGCCTATCTTGCCAAAAATGTGTGGCCGTTTAATGTCTCATGCTTCCGACGTCTCCCGTCCTGGACACCCACTCCACCCCTTCAGCTAAAGGGTAAGCCACTAAGTGCTTTGGATCCCAAAGCATAAAATCAGGTGTTTCAGAAGAGGGCTAGTGAAATAATGTCTGAAATCCCACCAGGCGGAATGATCTAAAATTCACAAGAATGACTACTGTTTATCTGAGCACTTATTAATGTCAGAGATTCTACACTTGTGGTTTTATTTGATTCTTGGAACTGTAAGAGATACCTACTTTTATGACACTCATTTTACAGATTAAAAATCTAGAGACACAGAGAATTCAATATGATGATCACAGGGTCACAGAAAAATGGTAGGACCCAGGACTATCAGACTACAAAGCCTGTGTTCTCAATGGGTGCCTGTTAAGGACAGGTACCACCTTTCAGATATTTTCTTCCGCCTCTCTGTGGCGCGGCGTTGGTAGCCCCTAGACCGCACTTACCCATTCTTCTTGTTGTATTACCATTTATACAAAGGTCTTTCCAAAATACGAGTTCCTTGGAAGAGGGAGTATGTCCTGATCATTTCTGTAACACTGTCTGCTTAGAACGCAGGACCTGCACACAGTAGGTGCCGAAATGTTTAGTTAAGTAACTGTATCAGTCACCAAAAACTTAAGAATCACAGGCACGCTTGCATGATCACCAAGTGTGCGTGAAGACTTTGTGCCTTTCTCCTGCTCTGCCATGTTATGATCAATGAATGTGTCTCCGAGTAGAACATATTCTGCATGTTTACCAAGCACTTCCAAAACCCAAGTGCTATGTGAGGTCCTTTGAAGCACACAAAGATAATTAAGAGACAGGTGCTATCCTTCTGGAGTCCACAGTTTACGAGACAAGACAGATACATAAACGAATGAGTTGGCTGCAAAGCTGATTGCCCTAGGAGGTAAAGCAGAAACATAAATAAATTGTTGAATTTGACGCCATTGATTGGAAGAGGCACCATTATTTTAAGTCTTACTAAAAGAGGAAAGTTGCTGCTAATTAAGCTATGCACACCGTTGTTTGAAGATGCACCCTTATTTCAGAGATGTTATAATGCTTTCAAAATGTGCCTCTGGCTACTGAGACAAGTAATGACACGAAAGAACCTTGGAAACGCTATTTTATAGGAAAGAAGTCGGTCACAAAAGACCCCGTATAGTGTGATTTCATTTATACGAAATGTCCTGACTAGGCAAATCTATAGAGATAGAAAGTAGATGAGTGGTTTCTTAGGGCTGGAGAAAACGGGGGCAAGGAGCAGACAGCTAAGGAGTATGGAATGGGGTTGTGGGATGATGAACATATTCAGGAATTGGTTGTGGGATGGCTGTGCAACTCTGTGACTATGCTAAAAGCCACTGAATCGGACATTCTGAATGGACGGATTTGCATGGTATGTGAATTATATCTCAGTACAGCTGTACCGATTTGGCGATGTCTCCAAAGAGCAGGTTGGGAGGGCGGCAGCTGCTGGTAAGGGGAGTGTAAATCAGATGGGGAGAGGTCTAGGAAAGGGCACTGACATCTAGAATATGGGTTGGAATCGCACCACGCGGAACCAGGAAACAGGCAAGGGGGAGGTGATCCAGGCAGAGGTATAACAGCTTAGAAAAGTCCAGGGGGCCAGGGCGCTGGACCAAGGGCAAGGAGAGGCTGAAAGAAAGGAGCGGTGATTGGAGGAAAGGCCCAGAGGTGAGCTAGCCCACGTGGAAGCCGGCATCGAATGCCAGGCTTCGGGCTATGGCTTTTCAAGCTGTAAAAAGAAGCCTTGAAATTTCCCCAACTGCCAATCTTTAAAATTTTGGCAACTCTGTACACAAAAAGAATGCATTATGAAGGCTTCTCTTCCAGCCTCAGGCACCAGGATCAACCTGCCAGGCAGTAAAATCCCCTTTGGAACTTGGAGCCAGAAGACAAAAAGGTTAGAAAGACAGAGGGCCTTGCCACCGGAAGCGTGCTGTTTGAACAGATGCTGGAAGAACCAGGGTTTCTGGCCGGGAGCCACGAAATTCCAAAGGTCGTGCCTGGCTGCAGATCAGGAAGCTGAGAGCAAAGAGTCATCGCCACGCTAGGAGTCACACAGGAGAAATTAGACTCACACTTCGGTCTCAAAGGGACTGAAAATTGAGAACAAAATGAAATGGGGAGGAGGAAGTGTGCAGAGTTAGGGAAAGAACACAACCGGTGTCCTGGGGCCGAGGGGAGCCAGCTAATTGAAGAAGGAGACCCCGGGCTCAAAGGCTGTCTTCCGTAAGCCATGCCTGACTGTGCCTGCTCCCAGTGGCATGTGCCCGAGCCCCTAGAGGACACCAGGTACAAAGGAGGCACAGACCAGGTCTGGAAAGGCACGCTCATTGGCAATTCGCCTGAGCCCTGCAGGTAAGGAACAGCCCCTGGACACCTTCCTCCTGATCCTGACCTTGGGAAGGGGACTCCAGGCGACTCTGCTAACTGTGTCGGGCTTGGGGGTGATGGGCAGGTAGAGGACTGCAGGGTGCACAACAGCCAGGACCCCCCAGCCTGGGAGTCCCAGGTCCTCAGGCAAGGGGCATCTGCACTAACAAGCAGAAAAAGAAAAGGCCCACCTGGGCCCTTCTGTCCTTTGGCTTTTCTCTCCCATTTCCGGTAGAGCTTTCTTTCGCAAGCTTTAAGGGAGCCGATTATTCCACTGAAACAATGTAGCCCTGGGTGTTGTACACAAACAATGAATTTTAGAACACTGCATCAAAAACTAATGACGTATTTTATGATGACTAACATAACACAATAAAAAAAGACTTTTTTTTTTTTAAAGAAAGAGTATACACAGTACAGTCCCCTCTTACCCTTCTCAAAAATGCCAGCACAGTCCCCAAGGTGTGCAGAGGACCCTGATCTCGGAAAAGCCGCTGTAGAGGACCACGAACGTGCCCAGGCTTTCTTCCGCAGAGGAAACAGCCTTTAATTTAGAGTAAGAGTGTTCAGGCTATGCCATGCAGAGCGCAGGGGCAAGCAAAGAAAGTAAGCTGTTAGCAACGGGTGCTGAGGGGAAGAGTTTATTTACCTGCAGTACAGACCCGCCCACTACTACAAAGGATCCGAGGCCAGGGGCTACGTTTTGTGCCTGCCAGTACTCACCGCCCTTGGAGACTAAGTGCCGACAGACGTCACGCAGTCTGGGTTTTTCCAAACAAAATCTGCAACCCTCTCTTCTTGGTCTGTACCCATGTACCCATACAGAGCAGTCACAGGAAGAACTCCCTGGCCAATTCTGAGGATCTGATAAGGCTCTCGCTTTCTTCCCTAAGGTCAAGCTAGGCCTGAGCCCTGCCCCCCTTCTGGATCCTGGTCATCTTGGGTCTTCTCAGCCCCAAGGCTGTGACACGTGGGCGCCGGCTGTAGCTGGAGCCATAAAGGTAGGGCAGGGCAGAGGAATCTTAGTCTGGAAGGGCTTATGAGGTTGTTGCTGGAACGGGACTGGAAGTGGGCATTCCTGTCAAAACGGTAGGCGGGGCCGAGTGTAGGCTTGGAGGACATCCCACAGTCGCCCTGGGCTCAGCCCCAGACAGAAAGCCTAGGGACCTACTCCCTCTGAGACTGTGAGTCTGTCCGGTCTGCGGCCGGTGCAGAAATCTGCATGTTTAGAAGGCATCCCCACCCACACCTTTAAAAACACTGAAATGGAAGGTATGGGACATCTCACAATGCCTGAGTCTCAGCCCCCTTTATCCTCTGCCCAGGGCAGTCCTCCTGGAAAAGCTGCCATGTACCCGCTGTTCAAGCTGGCATCGCACAGACCGTTACTGCATCGCTCATACCTAATCTGAAGCATCTGATGGACACAAAAGACAAACCCACTCTTTCCAGTGTGTAATACTCCCCCAACCGGGCCGCGCCGGTCCCTCTGCCTCCATTATCAAAATCCTAGTGTCCTTCAGGGCTTAAGGGCCACCTCTTCCAGGAAGCCTTCCTTTATCTTTTGAAACCCCAGGAATCCTCTTTCCTTTAAACTTGCACTTGCCCTTTATACTCTATAGGATGCGTCCCTGGCTTGTTTGCTTTGGTCATTTGTGCACATTCTCCCTGCTAGACCGAGGTCCTAGACGGCAGAGTGTCCTCCGTTCCACCTACTTTTTGGACATACGTGGCCCAAAGGACATCAACCCCCTTAGAAATGGGAGATGAGACAAATCAGGTGCTGTTGGGTTTTGCCCACCTGGAATCCACCCCCTTCTTCCAGTAACGGCCTCCTCGTGACACACTCGCTCTCCGTCCAGGCTCGAAAAGCAGATCTCAGGAGCAGCCATGCAACCGCGGTCTAGACAACCCATGCGTTCTGTCTCCCTGAACCCCGTGGCTCAGTAATGGGCACGTGACCCAAGCCAAGCCAATGCCATTTAACTGTAGAAGTTTTTAGTGAACTATTGAGAAAAAGGCTTATTCAACTGGTTGAAACTGAAAGGATGTGTGCCTGGGCCCATCAGAGGCTACCACTTGGCCAGAGCCTGCTTGACGATGAAGCCAGAGTGTAGCAGAGCCGAGCCAAGGGCCAGCTTGATGACATTGCTTGAACCCTTGGATCCAGCTCAGCCAGAAACTTTGAAATGACATAAACCAACAAAATTTGAACTGGGTTTTCCTTTGCTTGTAATTAAAAGAACACTGCCTAACGAATCCTCCAGAATTTCAATTGGTGTAATTTACACACTCAAAGTCATCTTCCCGTCTAAGTGTAGTGGAAAAATTCAGTTATGCTCCAAGTTTCAAATAAGAAAAAGTGGAGGGGAGCCTGGGTGGCTCAGTTGGTTGAGTGTCCAGCTCTTGATTTGGCTCAGGTCATGATCTCAGGGTCATGGGATCGAGCCCTGAGTTGGGCTCCTCGCCCGGCACGGAGTCTGCTCGAGATTCTCTCTTCCTCTGCCCCTCCCACTCATGCACGTGCTCTCTCGCTCTCTCCCTAAAATAAAAAGTAAATCTTTAAAAAAAGAAAAGATGGATATTTAGGGAGTTGGAACTACGATATCTTGGTAATGCAGTAAGTAAAAACAATGAATTATATAGTGGCCTATTATGTGAACAAAAGAAAGATGGAACACAGAGCCCCAGAAGTCAGCAATTGGCACTGCCCACTGGGGCTCAGATAAGGAGAAAAATATCCCGGCTTATGACCTCAGGTACTTCCGGCAGGTCTATACCCGTTGCAGACCAGCCACCCACAAGCTCTTCTACAGAGTTTAATGGTCACAAGCAGCTTTGAGATGGTAACTTCCCCTTTAAGTGGAGCTCAGGGAGAAAATACGTTTATCCCACTAATATCAAAGCTGCATAACAGTTTGCGGTCTCCTTGTAAACAGATAATTTGGTTCTCTGGCTTTAGAACCAGGCTCAAAAAACTTGAGTGATTTGAGGTTGCCTTTTGCGATGTGAAGACAACATCAAAGTTTTGGCCTGGGAAACTGATGGTCAGATCCCAGATGGTGTCGCATTCATCCCGTGAGTCCTTTTTGTGCACGGGTGTTCTAGCGTCCGTGATTCATTTTAAAGCGTGTGTGTCATGTTATCACACCTCAACCAGTAACCAGTAGGTTTCCAATAAGCATACTCAGTGTCAGAAATGGGGTTTTATTGGGAAACTAGTGATGTTTTGATACACATGACTAGTGTTAGAAATGGGCCTTCAGTGGTGAAATGAAAGGTAGAGTGGCTAGAAAGTACTGTAGCGGTCCTCTCTCTCTTTACATGAACCAGGTGTGAAAATCTGGTGAGGTCTGGATCTTTAGTGATGATGCCTGAGACTGGTTTGCTAACCGGTTGTGTGACCAAGTCATTGATTTCTGAGGATTTCTGACCGTATCATGCCCACTAGACATGCCTGCCTCGAAAGAACCTCTCATGTGGAGTCTAGGGGAAGCACATAAAAAGGCTGAGATCTAGCGTTAGGCTCCCTGACCCGTTGTATGAACTCTGTTGTGTCTACTGCCTGGTGCGTAGTTACCTAATAATGTCTGTATGTGTGACAGGGTTTGGTTTCATTACCACCTGGTAGTGAGTGTGGGGAAGTAGCCAATCATCACTTCCTGGAAACTTCTCTGGGGGCTACCTTTATCCACCCACAAGAACCTAGAGGTTTTCTTGACCAAAGTGGCTTATTTCAGGTCCCACCACCAGACCATCATTCCCACTCCATACCATGACCACAATGGCTCAGGCTTTTCCTGTTGAAAGTTCATGGCTGATACGTAGAAAGGCCTTTAGAAACATTGGTTAATGAATTTGGTGAGCTAATAAATGAATAAAAGATTTAAGTGAATGCGTGGATGCAATTGGAAAGTAGTAGAGTGATCGTTGTAGTTACTGAGGTGCGACCACCCCATTTCTTTCATAGGCTTTCCCTTCCTAATCTGCTCCCCCTGTGACAAACTAGTGAAGAGTACCGTTTGGGTTAGAACATTTTAAATCTCCTAGGATGTGGGGTGCTGGTGTGGCTCAGTCAGTTGAGTATCTGAATCCTGATTTTGGTTCAGGTAGTGATATCAGGGTCGTGAGATCGAGCTTTGTTTGGGGCTCCATGCTCAATGAGGGTCCACTTGAGGGTCTCTCTCCCTCTCTCCCTCTCCCTCTGCCCTTCCTGCTCATATGCTCTCACTTTCTCTAAAATAAGTAAATAAATCTTTAAAAAAATAAATCTAGGATATAAACTCTTCAAAGGCAGAAATTACATACTTCTGTATTCTATGAAAAACCCAATGTGCCAAATAGAATATATTTCCTGAGAATTGACTGATTATGTGAGCCTAATGAAGATAGTAATAAAAATAGCTAATAATATTATCTCCTCAATGTTAGACACTATTCAAGTGCTTTCTAAGGGCTCAGTCATTGAATCTACACCATAGCCCCATACAGAGAGCATTGTTATTTCCATTTGACCACTGAAAATTCCAAGAAACTATATTACTTGCTCAGGGCTTAGAAATTCCAGAGCCTGAGTTACCCCAAGCCCATCCCCTGGTCATTCTGGGTGTGGAATCTCCGGCTGCAGGATGTTCTCCAGAACAACAGGTCTGAACTCCAGGTCAACAAATATACTTTACCTTCAGGGATTAGTCAGTCCCGTCCCGGATTCTCCGAGGATTTAAATAAAGTACATGCATACTTCTCTCCCTTCATTGGAGAACTCCAAATTTCTCATGAAGACCAGCGTTCAGAGACTCTGCTAGGACATCCGTCTGCATGATCTTTAAAATGTTGGCACTTTTGCGATCCCTCAGGACCCAGAGGTCCAGGGAGAAGGACTCCTGCCCTGGTTGAGAAGACCCGGCTTCGCCTCTGACACAGATGGCTTCGTGTTTTCCTGGATTGCTGGGAACGGATTCTGAAAGCAAACAATGCCATGCTTTCTGAAGGGCGTTACATAGGAAACAGATGTTCGAATTCAGCTGGGTTCATATTCTTTTGTGGCGGATCATTTCTTGGCTCACCTCTCTGCCTGAGGCACTGCCAACCAGCCAACGTTTGGTGGGGACAAAGCAACCGAGATCAACAGCCTTCTGGGCAGGGCATTGTGACAAGATTACCTCTGGCGTCAGCAGGCAGCCGTCGGAGGTCCTCAGGAGAAGCCAGCATGACCAGCAGGGGGGGACGGGGGTGTCACTGGCCGCCAGGCTTTGCTGGCTGAGAGCCCCAAGCCTCGTGCCAGGGTTCTTGGCATGACGGATGGCAGCGGGCTGGCAGGCCCACAGATCAGCGGTGACCTCAGAGGATGTGAGGCACAGCCCGGACTCTGGAGGCATATAGGAAGAATGAAGTGGGATGGGCAAGAACCTTCCAGTGTTTCAGAACTAGGATGAGAAATCTGCTCATACTTGATTGGAAACTGAGGAAGATAAGAGGCATTTCCTCCCATCTGGCAACTGACCCAGGAAGGCCTCCTGTTTCCAACAGCCACTTTTAGCGGCTCTTTGCTGAGCATACAGAACTCTCTCGACAAACCGTGAGGTCAACCCCTTAAATCTCTTTCAGAATTGTGTGGGGAAGTGAGTAACGTCAGGGGTCAACAGGTTCAAGGCAAAGAGGACTCTGTTTCATCAGCGTCTGTTTCTTCTTTTTTCCAAGTTGATTGATTTCCTATGTTGAATTTAAACAAACTACAGATGCCAACAGACTTCTGAACTAGGTGAACTTTCTCGCTATTTTCATTCATAGTCTGTCTTATAGACCCCAAAAAGCTCTAACGCTACCCCAAAATTTCCACCTCCCTTTCATCTGAGCCATCAGAACCAATTCTTAAGTCTCGAGAAAAATCATAAAAGATTTAAGAAACAATAAAAGTTAACACATATAGTGCCTGCCAGACACAGGACTTTACAAAACAACTCACTAACCTTCCCCCAAGTCTCATCATCCTAATTTTACAGAAGAAGAAACTGAGGCACAGGGACGCTGCCCAAATTTATACGGCTGATAAATCAAAGAGCCCAATTCACATCTTAGCAGCCAGGCTCCAGAGCCCAGGCTCTGAATTTCATACTCGATATCTTGCTATATCTCAGTCATTTATATCTTTGAAGAATTTCTCAGTCTCATCCAAGTTGTCATAAATGCTCTTAGTCTACAGTGATAGTCTCTCTCTCGTTTCTGATGCTAATAACCATGTTCTCTTCCCTTTTCTCTTGTTCAGCCTCTGCCTCGAGGTTTATCAATTTTATCGACCCTGCAAATAAACCAAATTTGTTTTACTTGATTTTTTCTATTTTTGCCCAATTTTTACTTCATTGATTTCTTCTCTTACCTTAATTTCCTTCCTTCTACTTAACGTTGAGCTTATTTTTATCTTCTTTCTTAGCTTTTCTTTTTTTTGAGGTTTTATTTATTTAATCTCTACACCCCACATGGGGCTGGAACTCACCACCCAGAGATCAAGAGTCACATGCTCTTCTGAGTGCGCCAACCAGGCACAGCTTCTTTTGTAGCTTCTTAAGGTGGAATGCTTAGGTGATGATTGTAGAATTTTCTTTGTGTCTAACATAAGTATTTAAAGGTGAAAATTTCCCTCTGCGCACTTCGTAAATTCCACAAATTCTGAATACAGCTTAAGATCCTTTCTAACTTCTCTTATAATTTCTTCTTTGACCCATGAGTTACTTAGAAGTGTCTTGTTTAATTTCCAAATATTTGGAGATTTTACAGATGTAGTCTTCTCATTTAATTACATTATCAAAAAGGTATTTGTTTTAAATTCATTAAGACATTTTATAACCTAGCGTATGGTCTCTCTTGGTGAGTAGTCTGTGTGTGCTTGAAAAGCATCCGTATTCTGCCTCTGTTGCTATAGTATTTTATCTACACTGTTTGGGGCATATTGATGTTGTTTTCAAATCAATATCCTTATTAGTTGTTTAGCCGCTTATCAATTATTGAGAGAATAGTTTTAAAATCTCTAACAATTGTGGATTTGTCTATTTTTCTTTTTAATACTATCAGTATGTATTTTTGCAGTACATGGGGGAGGGGGTAGGCAGAGGGAGATGGAGAGGAAGACAGAGAGAACCTCAAGCAGTCTCCCCGCAGAGCACAAAGCCTGACATGGGCTCAATCCCACGACCCCCAGATCAAGACCTGAGCCGAAATCAAGTCGGACACTTAACCCGCTGAGCCACCCAGGCGCCCCTCTGGATCTGTGTCTACTGACTCCTGGCTAAAAGTCATAATTTCATATTTTCTCACAAGCCTGGTAACCTATTTATTGGATTCTGAACACTGAGTGTCTCGTTAAGTGTCTAGATTTATGTCATTTCCTTTAAAAAAGTGTTGAGCTGTATACTCACAGGCAGCTGAGTTGGAGAACAGCTTGGTCTTTCTGAAGCTTGTTCTCAAGGTTTTCTTGGGAGGATCGATAGTACGCTTTACTTTAGGACCACTTTTTTTTTTTTTTAAGATTTTATTTATTTATTTATTTATTTGTCAGAGAGAGAGGGAGAGAGAGCGAGCGAGCACAGGCAGACAGAGTGGCAGGCAGAGGCAGAGGGAGAAGCAGGCTCCCTGCCGAGCAAGGAGCCCGATGTGGGACTCGATCCCAGGACACTGGGATCATGACCTGAGCCGAAGGCAGCTGCTTAACCAACTGAGCCACCCAGGCGTCCCTAGGACCACTTTTGAAGTGGTATTTTTTTTTTTTTTAAAGGTATGGCCTTTCCAGAGTCTACAGAATGGCTGGCTGATTGGAACCAGAATGTTCCTCAGCCCTCAGCCCACTATTTACCCAAAGACTCACGGGGTCCCTATAAACACTTCCACAGTCCCTGTTCTGCGTACCTTCTTTTTCTCAGGAAGCCTGCCCCCCAAATTCCAGTTGCCCCCCCACACTCTGACCTATGCTTGCTCCCTCATTTCTGCGAGGCTGCCATGCTGTTTGCCACCCACTCCCCCCACTAATAGAGTCCAGAGACCCGGGGAAACCAGGAGGCTCCCCAAATTCATTTTCCTCCTCTCAGGAATCAAAGTTCTGCATTCCCATTGCCCAGTGTCTGAAGAAAATTGCTTCATATATTTTGTCCAGTTTCCTAGTTGTTGATTGCAGGAAGTCAAACCAGCTGTCTGTTATCCTATCACACCACAGCAGATGTCAGACCTGAGTTTTATTAAAATAACATTTCCTGAGCCCTGACTCTCTAGTAGATACCGTATTCAAAGCTTTTTCCGCATTGTTTTGTTGAATCTTCATATAAACCCCATAAAGCAGGTGAATTATTTTCTTATGATAAACACAAAACTGAGGCTTAGAAAGGTTACAAAACTTTCCCCAGCTCGTACAGCCAGTAAGTAATGAACCAGGACCAGACCTAGGTGATTCTAACTCTCCTCCCTCCTTTTATAAGACTTTCCTCCCTTTTTAATATTGAATTATTGTTTTTGCTGATTATAAAAGTAATGCATTTTTATTGAATGAATGTTTAAAAATATGAAGTATGGAAAGAAAAATCTATAGTTCCTATGTTTAAAAAAATTCATTCATTTATTTTAAAATATTTTATTTTATTTTTTTTAAAAGATTTTATTTATTTATTTGAGAGAGAGCATGAACGAGGAGAAGGTCAGAGGGAGAAACAGACTCCCCGCGGAGCTGGGAGCCAGATGCGGGACTCGATCCCGGGACTCTGGGATCATGATCTGAGCCAAAGGCAGTCGTCCAACCAATTGAGCCACCCAGGCATCCCAAAGATTTTATTTTATTTTATTTTATTTTAAGATTTTATTTATTTATTTGAGAGAGAGGCAGTGAGAGAGCATGAGCGAGGAGAAGGTCAGAGGGAGAAGCAGACTCCCCGTGGAGCTGGGAGCCCGATGGGGGATTCGATCCCGGGTCTCCGGGATCATGACCTGAGCCGAAGGCAGTCATCCAACCAACTGAGCCACCCAGGCGTCCCAAAGATTTTATTTTTAAGTGCTCTCTATACCCAACATGTGGCTCAAACTCATAACCTCAAGATTAAGAGTCTACTGACTGAAGCACCCCACAGTTCCTACATTTGTACAACCCAGGGACAGCCACTGTTAACATACATATAACATAATATAAAAATATAACAATAACATGTATATATACATGTATATATGTGCGTGTGTGTGTGTGTGTCATGTTTGTTTAACAAAACCGGAATCCTGTGGAATCCTACCATACATCTATACATACCACTTAATAATTTGCCTTTTTCTCTTAATAATGACTTATAAGCATTTTCTACTCGATTAAACATTCCTTGAGAACAAGAGATTTTATTTTTATTACAGAAATTTTCAACCATACCCCAAGGTATGAACCCTCATCTACTCATTATTTAATCTAAAAATTATTCATATTTTCCAATCTTTGAATATAATTCAAAAAAATTTTTTTAAAGATTTAATTTATTGGGGCATCTGGATGTCTCAGTGGATTAAGCCTCTGCTTTCGGCTCAGGTCCTGATCTCAGGGTCCTGGGATCAAAAGCCCCATATCGGGCTCTCTGCTCAGCGGGGAGCCTGCTTCCTCCTCTCTCTCTGCCCGCCTCTCTGTCTACTTGTGATCTCTGTTTGTCAAATAAATAAATAAAATCTTCAAAAAGTTTATTTATTTTTAATTTAATAAATAAAAATTTATTTATTTATTTGTCAGAGAGAGAGAGCACAGACAGAGGGAATGGCAGGCAGAGGGAGAGGGAGAAGCAGACTCCCCTCTGAGCAGGAAGCCCAATGCGGGACTCGATCCTAGGACCCTGGGATCATCACCTGAGCAGAAGGCAGACACTTAACCGACTGAGCCACCCAGGCGTCCCTGAATATAATTTACTGAATATGCCACCTCATATTCTAACACACAGCTTTAGCGTTATTAATTTAAACGATTCTGTGTTGTTGAAGATTTGTGTTGTTTCAGCATTTGTTGAACATTTGAACATTCTAAAGAACACTGAAAAAGAGATCTTTCTGGAATAAGTATTGGTGAAAATATAAGATTATTTCCTCAGGAACAATTCCTGTAAGTGACATGACTGGATTAAAGAGGACGAACATTTTGAAGCATGTTGCTAAAATTCTCCTAGAAAGCTGATATCAGTTTCCCCAACTTCCTTCCAGGAACAGTTAAAGGGAGTGCGATTTTACCAGACTCTTGGAGCGCTGAGGACAGATTGACTGACACACTGGTGCTCTGTCTTTACCGCCACCCACCCCACTCCCCAAATTAGCCGCAGAGAGATGGGCTCCCGTCTCGGACAGATTTCCCCTGAGGCTGAGAAATCAGCATGAGGCCAGAGAGCACGATTCTTCCTTCTACGCATTTCTCCCATAAAAACACACCCCCTGCTTATCCCAAACGTGTGGTCCCCCTGTCTGGCATTTGTCCCCACTTAGAAAAGAAAGAAGGTTTTATTTTGGCAACAACGGAGGACAAGCTGATGAGTCACGGATTCTGGCAAAAGTGGCACGAGGCCACCTGTCTGGAACGAGACGGAACCTTGGGTCCTAGTTGACACCGGCATTTGCACATGCCTTCCTGTCTGCCCGGCTCACACCCAGATTTAGACAGTTTCCAGAAGCGGCTCCAACACAGCTTACAGACGTGTGTAGATGCACAGAGGGGACTTCAGGACATGGGATGGCTTCTGAGAGAGAATCAATCTGGGAGAGCTGAGATGCCCCCCTGATCACTCCGTGGCCGTGGCAGGCCCAGAGGAAGGTCTGAGAGGACTCGGGAAGGGTCCCAGCGTTGGCAGCTGGGCTCGGGACAGTAAAGGGCCGGGAGAAGCTACAAAAACTAGTCTGAAACATGGGCTAGAGCAGTTGAATTTCAGCACATATGCTGACATTCTCACTCGAAAGTAAACCTCACGGAGGACAGAGTGCTGTCTTTTTTGCTCATGAATTTATCCCAAAGGTAAGAAAAAAAATGCCTGATGGATCATAGGCGCTCAGTCAATATTTGTTGAATGGATTCATTAAATGGAAAGAATCGGGGAACTATATATTCAACAATTACGTATTAAACACTCCGTGTGTGTGTGTCGCCCGGTCAGGAGAGAGTCAGAGACTCAAGGAAGGATTACAAAACGAACTTTTCCTTTTGGAGAAGCTGCCACACACTCACATGCACCAGAAGCCCAAAAAGTCGGCAGCGGGGCCGATTGCAGGTGCTCTCGGAGCTCAGAGGAGGGAGAAACAACTCCATGTTAGATGGGAGGGAAGGCCTTGGAGAGGAGGAAAGGAGAGAGAGTTGGGAGAGGTCTTGAAGGATGGTATAGTAGGGTCCTAGGGCTGCTGTATCAAATTACCACAACAGAAATTCCTTTCTCTCACATTCTGGAGCCCAGAAGTCTGAAGTCCCGGTGTTGGCAGGGCCACACCCCTTCCAAGGTCCCCAGGAGGGAAATCTTTGTCACCTCCTCCACGTTCTGGTGGCTCCTGGTGCCTCTTGGCTTGCCGCTGACTCCAGTGTCCACCTCTGTCTTCCCATGACCTTTTTTCCTGTGTCACTTTAGATTTGTTTTGTTTTTTTTTTCCTGTCTTTTATAAGGACATTCTCACTGGGGTGAGGGCTTGCCCTAACCCAGTATGATCTCATTTCAAGCCTTATCTTAATGACATCTGCAAAGACCCTATTTCCAAATAAGGTCCTATCCTGAGGTTCCATGACATGAATTTTTGGGTGACACTCTTTAAACCACTACAAATAGGTAAGACAACAATGGCGACAAAAACAAACAAACAAACAACTCAAAGGGTATGCATTTGAGACCAGGATTGCCCCAAGACCACATTCTTTCAAAGACTCAAAGCTTTCTGAGGCAAACTACAGAGGAACTCCTGACCAGTACACAGACCAACAGAAAACTTCCAAGTTGCAGGGCTCCCCAGAGATATGTAATCTTCTGAGATGAATTTCCAAAAACTGAAAACACACATCAAAGGCATAAAATGAGAAATTTCGCTTCAAAGTTATATTTGAGCTTGACATGGGCTCCTTACTGTTTAGAAAGATCAAACAATTGAAAGTAAGAAGTCTGGGTTAGATTCCTGGTTTCTTAACTGACATGCTCTGTGGTTTGGGGCCCATTACTACTCTTCTCCGTGCCTTGTTTTCTCATCAGTAAAAAGGGGTCATGACACCGCCTGCCTCCTGGGCTTGCGTTAAGAAAACCTCCATCTTCCTCTCAGTTTCTCCTCTGCTACATGACCACTACACTCAGAACATCTGTGACACCAGACATGAGAGGGTTTAATCCACACCGACGGATTCCCTGTGACGTGGGCACCCTACGGTTCAACTCAGTTCTGACTCTATCTCCTGCACATAGAGTAGGTTCCCGAGGTTAGAGACGCAGCCCTAAAGGCCCTCCACTTCAGATGCCCATCACAAGTCCTCATCATCACCTGTGCTTCTGACTGACTGGCTGTGCATTGGGGGGGGGGGGTCCCCCAACTCCTACTCAGGTTGAGTTCGTTTGCTGGAGCAGCTCACAGAACTCAGGAGGCAGTTTAGTTCCTGTTTACCAGTGCGTTAAAGGATACGATAAAGGACACGGATGAACATCCGGACGGAGGAGAGGCGCGGGGCAAGGCATGTGGGAAGGAGTGCGGAGTCCCCGGGACCTCCAGGCTCCCCTCTCTCCCAGCTCCTCCATGGGCTCACCAACCTGGACGCGCTTGGAACTCTACGCTTTTGGGATTTTTATGAAAACTTCATCACGTGGGCACGATTAATTATTAATTCCATTTCCAGCCCCTCTCTGGAGAATGCGGGGTGGGGCTGAAAATTCCCAGCTTCTAATCAGGGCTGGGTCTTTCTGGGGGGGCCAGCTCCCACCCAGGGTCCTGGGAGAGTCACCTCACTAGAACAAAGGCGCTGCTATCACCCAGGAAATTCCAAGGGCTTTAGGAAGAGGGGGGTCAAAGACCAATATTAGAACAAAAGATGCTCCTGGTTCTCTTATCACTTAGGAATTACAATGGTTTTAGGAGTTCTGTGCCAGAGACTGGGGACAGAGACCAACAAATAAATATTTTCTATTATCTCACAGAGCGGTGTAAAGATGAAAGGAAATAATGAGTGTAGAGTGTTTAGGACCTGGCATGGAGAAACTGTTCAATAAATATTAATGCATTATTTTAAGATGCTGATAGCCATGGAAAATGAATTTGATGAGGCACTGGAGAGAGTTATGAAGCGAGAGACTTAAGAGAACAACAGCCAAGCGAGAGATTGTTTACATTCAAGAAGAAAAAATAATTATGTTTCCCAGAACCTGGTCTATATTCCTACCAACTCTAAGACCTACAGTGGCCATTCTCAGAGTGTGGCTGGGGACATCTGGGAATGAGGCCTTTTCACTCTCATTCTCTCAGGAGGGTGCTGTGGAGTTTTCTAGAGACTTTATGATACGTGATATCACACCCGATCCAATGCAGAAGCAGGTATGAGAATCCCGTTGCCTTTTAGTAAGCCAGACATTAAAGATACTTGCAAAAAATATGATACAGTGATACTTATATTACCAAAATTTTTGAAAGATATTTATATTAACAGATACATTTATGTTTAATGTATAAATCAATGAATCAAGAACTAAAAATGTTGAAGATTTCTGTTGTAATTCTAGATATAGTAAATATCAGTAGATCTAACTGACTACACAAATACTATTTGGAATTCTCAATAATTTTTAATAGTATAAAAGGGTCCTAAAACCAAAAAGTTGGAGAACCTGTGCTCCAAAGGAGGACATGACATGCCACGGGACCAGAAACTCGGTGACATACCAGGCAATCACTGGAGTGGGCTCTAAGTTTATATTCAGAGACTATTACCTCATCTGCATGACTTTGAGGAATTTTACAGGGAGAACAACGTGGAGTCAAAGTTTCTATTTTCTTTTTTTTTTTTTAAGATTTTATTTATTTGACAGAGATCACAAGTAGGCAGAGAGGCAGACAGAGAGAGAGGAGGGAAGCAGGCTCCCTGCTGAGCAGAGAGCCCGATGCGGGGCTCGATCCCAGGACCCTGGGACCATGACCTGAGCCGAAGGCAGAGGCTTAACCCACTGAGCCACCCAGGCGCCCCCAAAGTTTCTATTTTCTATCCATTTCCTTTCCATCTGAGCCATTGTTCCGGTAAGGACCGCAACCCGTCCGTTGCCGAAGTTGGCGATGGGCTCAGGATAGTTAAAGCAAGGAGGAACAGGAAGGCTGACCCTGAAAACTCACTCTGACAGATATGCGGGCTGCCAGGTTTCAGCTCAAACTCTCCTTCTTTCACATCCTTTCTTGCTTCATTCATACTGGAATTGCCCATTTCATTTACAGTAAGTTGAAGTCCACTCAAGCCTTTACTCAACACTTAGGTCACATCTTTGCTTTTTGTTGTTTCTACGGTTCCGGAACAGCTAACATTCCTTTCCATGATATCAATGATCATATTTTATACCATGTGGCCCTATCCTAACCAGCCACAGCAGGTGACTTGGAACTGGACACTTAATCCAAGGGTAGCCAGTCCACGGCTGATCTGTGACGGGCCTGCTCTGCTAGTCTGATGGTGGCCTCCTTTTCCTGTTTGTTTTGTTTTTTAATTTTAGATAAGTCACATTAACTAATTAATTAATTTATTTATTTATGTATTTATGTATTTGGAGAGAGAGTACCACGAGTCAAGGAGTAGGGGCAGAGGGAGTAGGAGAAAGAGAATCTTAAGCAGACTCTGCCCTGAGCGTGGAACCCGAAGCAGGGCTCGATCTCACAGCCCCGAGATCATGACCTGAGCCCAAATCAAAAGTTGGAGGTTTAACTGATTGAGGCACCCAGGCGCCGCTCCCCAATTTTCAGGCCTCTGTCTTGGAGATTCTGATTCAGGGGTTTGGATGGGGCCTGTGAATGAGTTTGTTTAACAAGGCCCCAGGGGTGTCTTACCATCAGCAAAGTTCGGGGAACAGGTTTTTATGGGTTTTTTTTGTTTTATGAAGGCATTGGGAAGTGCCGGGTGTGGAAAAGAGAAGAGATTTTCACCCTGCAGCAGCCATGCGGGCTCCTGGTTCTGCCGTAAGATTCTGACTGGGTAGACCCGGCCTGGGGCCCAGGAATCTCCATTCTACTCTCCCAGTGCCGGCCACGGTACTCAGCTTGGAAGGCAGCCAAGAGTGAGATGGCTTCGTCCGATTATTTTGTTCCTCAGAAGCCCAACCATGAAAAAAAATGGGATTTTTTTTTTTTTAATAAAAAGTAAGTAATAGGATGAGGATACTTTTGAAGCAGACTCCACTCTCCCTGCTCCAGAGGAAGGCAGAAAGTGACGAGAGGCCATGGGTAGCTTAAGGACAGCTCTGGGGAGCTTAGGGTCTGCGGCTAGAAGGATGACACGGGAGGGACAGAGACACAGAAGCCCCTCAGTCCAAAATCTACCTGCCCCCAGCCGGACTCTGACACCCAACACGTGTTCGGATGGAACAGCCACTGGGCGTGGTAAAAGCTTTTATAAACTCCAGCTCGGACCTGGTCTCAGTGAAGACGGCAAATTTCACCCTGGAGGCCCCCAGCCCCGGGCGTCCCCTTACTGATGTGACGCGTGGGCCGCCCGAGCCCCAGCCAGAAACCGGGGTGCCAGCTCTCAGTGACGAGCGCATCGTTACGATTGACAGATCACGTCACTCATTCTCCAAGAAGGTGCGGTGGCACTTTGCTTGTCCCCGTTCCTGGAAAGAACTGAATGACTTGGGCCAACTTGACGTGGTGTTAACGAGTATTTGTTTTTCCTACGAGAAAAGTGTTCTTCGCTCACCTCTCAGGATTCACAGGGAAGCCTTACCTCCTGTTGTCTCTTTTTCCCGGTCACTGCCAAGACAAGCTTTATTTTGCTCTGTAGCCATCTCTCCCTACCTACCAAACTACGCATTGGCCCATGTAGCTTTCCGCCTCCCTCTACTAGAACGTAAGTTGTGTATGAGGGCATAATTTTAGTCTGTTTTGTTCCTGGGCCTAAAACGGTGCCTGGTTCTTAGTAGGCCCTCAGTATATATTTGTTGGAAGGTTGAATAAATGGGTTTGGTTTTATCTCTGACGAGTTGGAGGACGGGAGGGTAGAATAGGTTGAAGCTTGCTGAGCCAAAGGACAGGAGAGAGTGATGGGTTCTCGAATACTTGAAGAAGATGATTACTTAAGGAAATAAGAGATACCACAAGCAAAGGGGCCTTGGGAACCAACGTTTAGCAGTTTCAAGGCCCTAATGCTGTGGTAGAAACAAGACATGAAAACGGAAGGGGCCGGTGAACAGGAACCCAGGAAGGGAGGTTCCAGGAACCAGGATGGAACCGCAGAGCCCTGAGATTGGACAGAAGGTCAGAGGTGAGCAGGAGGGAAAGGGTGTGGCAGATGGGTCAGCAGAATTACACTTGACAACCAAATTCTGCTTCCTACCGGTTTTCCCTTATAAAAGTAGGACTTTAAAAACTGATTTTTGGTTTTGCTTTTTTTTTTTTTTTAAGATTTTATTTATTTATTTGGCAGACAGAGATCACAAGTAAGCAGAGAGGCAGGCAGAGAGAGAGCGGAGGAAGCTCATGACCTGAGCTGAAGGCAGAGGTTTAACCCACTGAGCCACCCAGGCACCCCTTGGTTTTGCTTTTTAACTTACATTGAAAAGTAGCAAGTTATTGGTATTAGATAAATTAGAACAGAAGCTTCTAAGTGATGTGGAAATATAAGATAATTGAACTAGTAACAGTGTACCATTTCCCCCCTATTTTTTGTGCCATAAAACTTGACAAATTTATGAAGATTTTATGTTGTGAGACCTAGTCTGAATCTCAGAGTATTGTTTTACATATATTTCATTTTTTAAATTTTAAAACAACTCCAGGCTTACAGAAAAGTTGTAAAACAAAACAACAAAAAAGGAATTTTTGTATGCCAGTTTCCCCAAACGTTAACATTTACCATGTTTATCTTACCATTCTCTCCCTGTAAACTTTTTAATGAACCATTTGAGAGTAAGTTGTAGATAGGTAGTTCCCTCCTCCCTAAATGTTTCTGTGTGTACTTCCCCCAAACAAGGACATTTTTGGACATAACCACAGTAAAATGATCAAAATTAAGTAATTAACTTTGATTTGCTACTGTGTTTTAACTTTCTACAAATGTTGCCAACTGTCCCACTCATCTTTTATAGCATCTTGAAGGAAGGGGCCTGGGCTTTGACCCCTGCTGTGGCAATCATGGGCTGGGAGCAGCTCAGCACGAAGACCGTGGCAGATCCGGACAGCAGGGCTGTCACTGATTCTCATGCTGCAGTGAGAGATCTGTGTCGTGAGTTTCCATGACTGCCCAAAGCGTCTTGTAACCAGATGAGAAAGGCCAAGAGCATCCCCAGAGGTCCATCCTGAACAGGGTTGGACTGTTGAACCCATGCCAGAAACTACATACTTCTGGACCTCTTGCTAGGCAAGAAACATATGGTCATGCCCCCTTATCTCTGGGGATACATTCCAAGACCCCCAGTGAAAGTCCAGAACCACGGGTAGTACCAAATCCTATATATACTAGGTCTTTACATCTATCTATCTATATGAAAATATATATATTTATGAAAAGGAAAACTACAATACAAAGCCAAAAAGCAAAACTACAATAAGGGAACTACTGAAAATCCCTATGCATGTAAGCCACTGTAAGTTAAGTTTTTTGTTATTTGTAGCCAAAAGCAGTCCTAACTGACATAATCCTATAGAAGTGGAAATACCAGATCTTTACAGCTATGTGTGGAGAGGCACACACACACACACACACACAGACACACACACACACACACTGCTCTCAAGAAAAAAATTAACTAATGAACTACGTAAGATGTGAGTGCACCTGTTTCCTCTCAGCATACCCAATATCTTCGTACCCCTTCGATTTATTTTGATGACTTTAATGGGCATAATGCCTTTCTTTAACAATTCTCGCAGGATCACAGAATTTTAGAATCAGAAGAAACCTGAGTGATTATCTCATCTAAACTCCTTCACAGTACATAAACTTTTAAGAAATGTGCTTACAAGTAACAAAAGCAGTCACAGGAGGGGGAGGAGGGATGTAACAGCAGGTGGCGGGAGCAGCTGAACCCAGGCGACTGTACTCCAGGGATCCCAAGCCAAAAATCTAAGGTTTTGCTCTTCAGCTGTTCATACACATTTTCCTACAATACTCGTTATAGGGCGCCTGGGTGGCTCAGTGGGTTAAGCCTCTGCCTTCGGCTCAGGTCATGGTCCCAGGGTCCTGGGATCGAGTCCCACATCGGGCTCTCTCCTTGGCAGGGAGCCTGCTTCCCCCTCTCTCTCCGCCTGCCTCTCTGCCTGCTTGTGATCTCTGTCTGTCAAATAAATTAAAAAAAAAAATCTTTAAAAAAAATACTCATTAGGGACGCCTGGGTGGCTCAGTCAGTTAAGCAGCTGCCTTCGGCTCAGGTCATGATCCCAGCGTCCTGGGATCGAGTCCCACATCGGGCTCCTTGCTCGGCAGGGAGCCTGCTTCTCCCTCTGCCTCTGCCTGCCACTCTGTCTGCCTGTGCTCGCTCTCTCTCTCTCTCTCTCTCCCTCTCTCTCTGACAAATAAATAAATTTTAAAAAAATACTCATTATAGGCAGAATCAATAAGCTCTTTGTTTCTCAGATAATATAATAGTAACTTTAAAGACATTTATACTGATAAAAATTTAGTTTGTTGTTTTATCAATATAGTGTAATGGAGACAAGCAAATTCTTTGCTATCAGCCTCAAGCGATGTTATTGAAGGCTCTGCCACTTGCTAAGGGTGTAACCTTGCACAAATAAATGGTTGGTCCTTTCTTTGTCTTAGTTTCTTCACCTATAAAATGGGAATGCTATAATGGCTCCTATCTCTTAAGGTTGTTGGGAGAATTAAAGGAATTAACATGTGTAAACACTTAGAACACGTTGGCTATTATTACAGAGTGGTAGTTTAAGCCATATGCACTAGTTATGTCACTTGAAATGAACAGATATTATTACATTATCCTGGCGATCATTGGCCTTGGGTTGTCCATCACAAAGGTTAATGAACTTTGGCTTCTATCTTCTGCTGGGCCTCACTGAGCCCCAGCCTCCATGCCTTTCCATTGTTGGCAGGAGGCCAGACCTCAGATCTTTGTACTTTGGGAACCTTTGAACCTGAAATTGCAACAAAGGAAGGCCAGTTTATTTGGGGAGGTTTTATTCATGTTGCCATGGAAATTGATCCCTTTTCCAGCCTTCTGACCACACCGTCCAGGGCAGAGTCCTTGCTCCTTAATAGACTTTTATAAGACACCAGCAGATGCCCTCAGAAGCATCAAAAACACCCAAACCAGGGCCCGAGGCTTTCTGTGAAGTCCCTTTAACAATCTATGCAGATTCTTCTCGAGAAATCATGAAATGTTGTAACTCCCTATTAATAAGTGGAACTATGTCTATACCCATATCTGTATTTTCAAAGAGGAAACATTTGTAATCTAAGTGTCTACACCCAGCTGAGGTGAAGTTCGTGCGTGAAGGCAACAGAAATAAATTCTCGAATTGGACAGCAATATGTAGAAGAATGAAACTCGACCATTCTCTTACACCATACACAAAGATAAACTCAAAATGGATAAAAGACCTCAACGTGAGACAGGAATGCATCAGAATCCTAGAGGAGAACATAGGCAGTAACCTCTTTGATATCAGCCACAGCAACTTCTTTCAAGATATGTCTCCAAAGGCAAAGGAAACAAAAGCAAAAATGAACTTTTGGGACTTCATCAAGATCAAAAGCTTCTGCACAGCAAAGGAAACAGTCAACAAAACAAAGAGGCAACCCACGGAATGGGAGAAGATA